>LQRL01136089.1:39494-77086 GCA_001703475.1 Hydroides elegans | reverse complement strand
TTGAATAGCACTGTTATGGCTTATTAATTGATATATATTTACAACTAGATTTAACAAGTGTCTTGTGGTTGTTCCATTTTACAGAGAAGTATTTCTCAGCAAGATAATTTTTTTCGGCTACAATACATATGAATATTCTTTTCAATAGAGTTTCGATAAAAAATTGTTTTTCTCGACTTCGCGTTTCGCATATATACATCTTAACAATAACACACAACATATTAAGTGCCTTATCATACGTTCCAAATAAAAACTCGTCTCTACTTAATCCTTGAAAGGTCCTACAGTTTAATGCAGAATGCACAGTGTTTAGCCACATCTTCGTTGTCTGACATTCAAACAAAGCATGAACTAGTGTGTCTTCAACATTAAAATTATTCTTTTTACAGTAAGTACACAGATTTGATTCACGGATTCCCCATTTTTTAAGATTTGTAGCGCAGTTAACGATATTATGTACAATTTTGAATTGGAAAGCTAATAGCCGTGGATCTCTGGTAGATTTTTTGCAGAGGTTCATGCTGTTAAGGATGTTATCATTTGAAACTCAAAACAGATCTAGCCATCGATTAATACAGGTGGGAGGTTCTACTTTGAGCTAATTTGAACATGATGAACTAAATCCTTACAAATAATAAATCTACCAATAGTCTTGAAAATCCACCTGTTATTCAATCTGTCTTATGTACTTGTAGTTATTTGGATGCATGATTTTCTAAAGATTCAGGGAACTATTGCCTTTTTAAAACTCACATGACTATTAGGGATCTATATCAACTTTGAACATTTTGAACTTTAACACTTTGAACATTTCAAATCCTCGGACATACCTCGGTATGGTGTGACATAATTGAAGTACGATAGGCGTACGGACGTGTACGTAACCAAACGATTATCAGATTTACGTGTAAACATTTCTTTTGGTTGTATACCTGTTTTAGTAAAACATCGATATCCAAATATGATATCTTACTAAACATATTTTAATACAGAATTGAGTTATTGGAATTTTCAGTACATTCTATCAATTGTATGCATTAAAGAAAACTGTTAATTTTTTTTTTTTTTTGCATGTTCATTTTTCCAAAAAAAAAATGTTTTAAAAATGAGACGCGCGTAACGAAAGGCTCTTTGTGTGAGGTATATGATATTGATAGCTTCTTATGGCGAGATTGCACATTTCACAAGTTCCGCCCAGTTTCATTTTTTGTTTCAAAAGAAAATCTGTCCCGTCGAGCTCGCTTATGTTAAAATTCAATTAAGCATTAAAACCGTTAAATGGCTTAATTGGCAGATATATTTCGCTGCAGTGCCTTTAAAATGGTGTCATTTCAGTTTTATAGTTTATTGGTTTCATAGACAGCTGTTCGGTTACCTTTTAAACATGTATATTTAGATATAAATCAGGTGTTCGCCACCCATCAAGATTGGTATAAGCCTTAAGTAATTTTATGATGAAATAATTCTCAAAGACATGCTGCAATAATAATGTTTTTAAACATTGTGTCAAAATGTTATCTTTTGGTAAGTAATTGTTGATATGATAAAACGACAATTTGACAAACACATCGAAATATAACAGTTTTCGTTATTTCCAAAGAATAATGCTTATTTCAGATATGTATGTATGCTCGATTCGATTCATTTCCAAGAATCGAAATGTTCGAAAAAAAGTTCAAAATAGGTTCAAAATCTTTCATACTTTTAACATAGGGTGCATTAATTAGAACGGATTTCTTATGCCAACACGTCTCTTCATTTTGAAATTAACTGAACATTTAATATGTTTTAGATCCTTTGAACGTTTTGAACATGATTACTGATTCCAAAAGAAATTTGATTTTTTTTTGTATATTTTCTAAAATATATTTTCTAATAATGTTCTAGTTAACAAGTGCCTTATCCCCAAATTCAAATATAGAAAATTTAAACCTATACCAATACTTCATGTACCATCACTTGCTTTAATTTGGAATATTAAGTTGAGGGAATGCATAGACCCCTCCTAATCGGCGTCTGGATATGTGAAGCATGTGTTTTTGTAAACTATTTGAGATGAACTATTATTCTTTAACAAAAAAAAAAAAAAAACAGTAAAATATCCTGTCACCAAAGTTTCATAGAAATTGTATATGCTATGTACATAAATGTTTGGAAATACAATAACTTTGAATTGCATTGAAATCAAATTCCGATTCTCTAATAAATCAGCTATTTACCAACGATGTTGATAAATTATCAAAGATTTTCATTTGTTTAAATGATAATTATCTACTCTCCAAAAAAAAAAAAAAAACATCCAATTATGTTGCCGATGAGGTATCATCTTTGCAATACAAATGTACATAGTAAAATATCAAAGTAATCATTGGTCTCTTCTATTCGTATTATAGAAGTGAGTTTGAAATTGCGTTTTACCAATGGCCATCCTGTTACACACGGCCCAACTCCTAGAAGTAGCCTATCTACGAGAGTTGTTAGGCGCTGGGTACAGGATGACCAATGACCTAAGGGCGCGGGTTATATGCCCCAGTACAATGCTCAATCAAATTAATAAATCATAGTTTTTTTTAAATTTAGATATCCATGGGCGTGGAGCCAAAGGCGCGCGTATATCCCGCAAAAACCAAAACCCCCTACCCGATATTCGACGATGACTAAATACTGGACTCATGGATGCTTGTGTTCATGAAAAAATATCGACATAATGTATCAACACATTATTAACTTTTCTACTTTTTAAGTATTTTAGTGACTTTTGTCGCAACATATGCGTATCATATAATTTTTCAACTGACATCAAAATATAATTTATTGATTTTGATAAAAACGATCATCAGTCCATGCAAATTAATAACAAGATCTGGTTCAGGAATCATGCGATAATTTCAAAAGCTTGAATTCTAATCGACAAAACATGGTTAATGATTTAGAACACTTTTGATTGAAATTTTCTGCTTGTTTATGGTTGTCCCATTTTCAAAATTTACTTTAGATTTAAATAAAATTTGCAAGATAAGAATTATTCAGGACACTATATCAGAAAAAATTATTAGAACCTCGCCATCATTTAAAAACAGGTTTAATGGTGCCTGCATGCAGTCACATGTGGAACTTATTTTGCGATCATTGCGAAATTCAAAGAAAATATCGTTTATTCGATATCACACGATTGGTGGACGGAGAAAACCCCAGCGGAGAAAATCCCAGTGGAGAAAAGCCCAGTGGAGAAAAGCCCAGGTGGAGAAAAGCCCAGTAGGAGAAAATCCCAGTGGAGAAAATCCCAGTATAATCAAATGTAATACGAAGTCATTGCAAAAATATTGGGTTTATATACTTAAATGTCATGGAATGTAAGCTTTGGCCTTTTGATATTAAATTTTGATTTACGTACAAACAATGAGTCTTATGAAATCTAAAGGGCATCAAATATCATATTCATATTTTTGATTAAATATCAAAAGCCCTTTCATATCATCATGGATAGTGGACATGAACATACACATCAAACATGAAAGCTTAAATAACGACAGGTTGCAATCAGAGCATGAAAGCGAAATCGCCCCTTATCTGAATTGCAATCCACTTTCGACCCATTTGCAATCGAAACATGAAAGCAAACTCACACACGAAAACCCAAAACCCAATTGCAATCGTGATCGCGAACGCCTCACTAATTGTTGCTTTGAACTGTTGAGTGAACTCTTTAACTTGAAGCACTATGTGTAAATGTCTAAATTGCAATAGAATATTTTAAAGTTTTGTAAAAAAAAAAAAACGGTTCTTAAATGTAAATATAAATATAATATGTTTTATAATTATGATATATATAAAAAAACTGGGCTTTTCTCCACTTTTGACAAAATAATGCTGGGCTTTTCTCCTAGTGTACAAAAATGCTGGGGTTTTCTCCACCTGGGCTTTTCTCCACTGGGCTTTTCTCCTGGATTCCACACGATTTGCTATATATCCCTATAATTTCGCTGCATTCACATTAAGAATTAACAAGGGCATGTCCACCCTATAACTTGGAGTGACTGAAATATATAACATAATGCATGAAATATAAATTATGAAAAAAAAAAACAATGCACAGCGGTCAGACAGAACACTTGGTTAGTATAGGTGACAAAACTCTTGCGAACAAATTTAAAGAAATTATTGTTACTGACCATGAACCATAGGGTTATGGTCTTCCATATTGAAGATCGTCTCTTTATTATCCTTTTTAAGTTGAAATCTTATCACATCCCGCAAAATTGTCAAGTTGTTGCACACCTTGTCAAATCTCAAATAACAAAAATATTCTGATATAGTTTAATTCGTATTTTAAAAAAATAAATTCTTTAAGTTTCAAATATTTTATCCAATTGCGAAAAATGCGTGTCAATGATATTTCTATTTGAGTAAGAAACTTTTTAACGTTGACAATTGGAATATCTTGATTTTGTAAAACTAGTTTTAAATGTTTTTTTAAAGTTTTGGTTTGATTTATATAAAATATGTCCATCCATATACTAACATTCTTAATTATCGATAGGATCAGTTCTAATAGATAACCATGACGATATTATGAAATCAAGACACTTTCGAGTTACTTAAAACACCCCGTTCACACATCAACCCTTTAATAATGAAGACATGCATATTATCATAAGATTCCACTTATCAACCAATGAGATATCTGGAATTTACCGCGGGGGCTGGGCCTTCCACTCAAAGAGAATATTCGCTCGCTTAAAGAAGAAGACCTTATATAGCTATTAACGAAGGGTGGTTCCCAAATGGGGGTTGGGCAGTGATTTTATTAATGAGACTTCAAGTGTCGAAATCTTGAAAAACTGTATGGAAATTTGCATCTCATTTTCCGGTCTTGGGGAGTTCTTGAGATCATGGTTAATCATCTGTTAAAGGGAAAAGAAAGGTGCTAAGAATTAACGGCGGTGGACAAAAAATTAAAATGTCCGAAGAGTCAATTTATGTCAGGTGATTCCTGAGAGGTTTCAAATCAAAATGAGTTTGTTGAAGTGATGTTACTTACCATTGAGACAAATCTTCGTATGAAGAACATATAAAAAATTAATAAGTCACACAAATCATTTATCTAATTAAAGTTATATATGGAAATAAAAAACTTACTTATGAGCCAAAACAATAATTGCATTTCTGATTAACAAATCAAAACCTGCAAATCTAGGAAGGTTAGAATTATTTTTTTTTAACTTTTGATAGCCAGAATCTCAAATTAGTTTCGAGTAGAACATCATAAATGTATTCATTTTCAAATAGCATCAACGGCTAATTTGTTTCGTAAATAGTGAATACTGCATTTTGGATGTATTCTGTAACAGTGATATCAATGTGATAAATACATGTTTTTCTTTAAGACGACGAGATCATCCATTGTTGACAAGATTGTGTATAAAGTTAAGCGAACTATTCGATAATAGCACAATTAATAGCACAATTAATACATACATGTATTTATCGTGTAAACTCGTGAAAACCGACAGTGTAACCATACTCATATTCAATCACGAATACGACCTTTAATTTTGTTCTGTATTATGAAATATTCTAATAGTGTATTATCTTATGCAGAACTCGAGAAATAAAACTCAGAATTATAAGACATATTTTTGCGAACATAGATTCTAGGCAAAATAACGCATTTACATTATACATGAATAGAAAAACAAGTTTTTATTTCATATACAAGACCCATTTTTCGAAAAGCTGTTAAATCACCTTAAAACAACTTTACAAAGCCGAACAACAACAAAATACTCATTTTTGCACATGAAAGTTTTGCAAAAAAAGTGGCATTTTATCCAAGCCAGCTGAGCTGCTCCTCCTGTTCTAACCAGCTTGGAGAATAAAAGGAACACCTTATCCAGATATTAAATTGATGAATATAACTAAATCACCTTCCATGAAAAACTAATAACTGGTTATAAGACAATTGCAAATTAAAATTAATTATTCTCGTCAATTATTAAGAAACTAGAAAATAATAAAAAAGGTGTTCCTCAAAGTGTAAAAATCTCCAAGCTAGAAAAAAAAATCCTCAGAATCTCCAAGCCAGCTTAGATTTGCTGGGGAATACCTTTTGTGAGGAACAGCTCGTGAGGTACTCTTCATATATGATAATTATATAGTATTAAATAATTGCTTCGCCATTGAGTTATAATTAGAATATTCTTGAGATTTTGACACCCTTTTCCCCCCATCCCAGTTGTTGACACCCTGCATCTGATGGTTAAAACAAAAAAAAAATAATCTCCCGTAGCTCACTCAAAATTAATTACAGAAAACAATAAACTGAGTCCAATTTGCACACTTTCATATTGTCCACTTACTCGTTTATCAAAGCCATTCGATCTACGCCGCGAAGACATTGAACGAGCTATTCATCGCTTATATAGTGTCATTATACAACTATTTGTCATTAGTGCTACGAGTAATGAGTTTAATAAGACGCGATGTGTATTGTAAGGAACGGGGGTTATTTATTAGCAGCAATGGATGCCGGCCCATCCAAGGGCTAATAACCCACTCGACTAGGGTCGTCTGTGAGACGTCGCTTTTTGGCGTGACGTCGAGAAGACGTTCTCATTTGAGACCATATTTTAAATTTTCCCGACGCCGTCCGACGTTCCGACCTAGGATGCAAGTTATATGACTTCCGATTTCAACACGACGCTCAAATAACGTTATAACTATGTCTAGGAGGAAAAGGGACGTCCGACAGATTTTATATGAACGACAAAGAAAACGTCCTCTCGACGTTTAACGCATTCCTATCCCTGCCTTGGAAGGAATCGTGATGGAACACAAAATGAAAGACAGATAGCCGGGCGGCGGAAATTGATTCTCAGCGACGACTTATTGCGACTAGAATACAAGTAAAAGGCTAATCACTTAGCGCTCAATTGCTTCTTCACAGCCTACTTGACTTTAAAACACGTGCTTAATTGTCGTGTCATTATTCCTTGATTTCGTTCGAGAGTGTCACATTGCTATGCCGATGGGAGAGCCCAGCGCCGTGTTTATTGGGGGATGCTGGGAAGTTTTTTCTGAGCAATTCTCTTGAAGTAGATGTATTCTATTGACGACACGAATGAGGTTATCTACATGTATGTTGTGTAAGGTTATCTACATGTATGTTGTATGTGTAAATTAGCTAGATATTTTCAGTTATTACCATGGCTTTTTTTATTTAAAACTTCCATGATATTTTTTTCAATGAAACTTATTTTGACTATTAGCCGGACCCTAATCCTCCGCTTACCATTAGGACCTTAGAATAAACATCGGATTTAGTCTATACTGCTTTATATTGAATGTTTAAGATACAGATAAGGTTAAGAAGAGTCGGTAATATCGTTATTCCAGATAGTTGTGAGTGGGTATGTGATCTTCAACCAATGTAATATAAAGTGTAGTTGTTTAACAACAAGTTAGAAATAATCGATTTTAAACAAGTATATCCTATTATCTCTGCGGATGAAATATATAAATTCGAACTCCCAGTGTCACATTGCTATGTCGATGGATGTGCTGATGGGATTTATGGTCAACTCGGCCTTTACTAACTCGACCTCTATCCTTGGTAGATTCGACCCCAACTTTAACCAACTCGGCCCCTCAGTTCTGTTCAATTTGGCCTCCCGTATTAGTCGATTCGGCCCCTCGCTCTGATCGATTCGGCCCCTTAAAATAGATTCGGCCTCTTTCCAAAACGTATTCTGACCCTTGTCAACATTTATTCGGACCCTTGCAAAAACTGATCCGGTCTCTAGCAAAAACTAATTCGGTCCCTTGTAAAAGATATCGGTGTATATTTTTTTTATTTTACACCCGTTGCATTCAGATGAACAAATATGTTTATGCGTTAGATATTTTTTTATATGTGTGATCTGATGACATGTATTTTTTCGGTTTGATCCTGTGTGTGCTGGCTCAAACTGTGTATTCTAATTTAATTATCTGCAATCTATTCCAAGCATTTTAATGATATTATGAATTAAACATTTGTCATTTTAAGTATCCTTTTATTTTTTTTTATGGTTCATATAATATGGTGTGTTATGTTACTTGAATATTGAAAAAAAAATCGCGTAAGAAAATGGAAGAAAATGCGAAATTATAAACATGTTGATACAACATCAAAATTTAAAATTTGCAGATGTGAGAAATAAATATTCCCTTTTATATCTCCTGTATCAATCACAATGTTATAACTTACACTAATCTCTGTAGACATAAGTCGAAATTGCCTATGTGTGTTGTATAGGTGTTTCAGTAGTAAGGCAATTGTCATGCGTAATTGCACTTACATGGGACACTATGCATTGAGTGATATGTGAGTAGTATTGTTCGATAACTGAGAGACTTTGACTGTCAAGCTTAATTGCAATTAAGCGTCACTTTTACATTGAGTAATAGGCAAGTTGCAATTATTAATAACTGAGAGACTTATACTGATATTACTCTAAGAATACTCTAAATCTCGAATTCATGCGTCCGATAACAATTAATAAGTAAAACGCATTCAGTATAAAATCTACGGTTATAGGTATCGATATATGACATAATGTATGACATAAATAATAAAAAGATAACGTATTAACAATCAAATTTTGATGCGATAAATATTTAGCTTATTCTTAATTATTTAAACTCGTATATCTAATTCGTATTAATAAAATGATAAATATTCGATGTGTCGAGTTCCATATACAAAACCCATTTACAAATTCAAGTTCTATAATCATTTAAAACTAATTTTCTCAGTAGAAAACATCTTGGATTCATATCCAGAAGGAGGCCGAACCACGAAATCTTAGGGGTCGTATCTAAAATAGGAGGGCCGAATAAGGGCAGTATCGACCATACATGAGGGGCCGAGTTGTTTTTTAGGGGCCGAATCGACTCCAAAAATGGGCCGAATCGACCAATTTGGGGCTGAGTTGGTAGTGGCCGAGTTGGGGAAAGGCCGAATCGACCAATGACCTGCTGAAGGCCCATAGCGGATGGAAGGGGGAAATCGGTGTTTATTCGGGGAGATACTGGGTGTTTTCTACGATAATTTCTCGTTGATTAAATTTAATAAATTCCATGCTTATTTGAGGATGATGGGTATTTTCTGTGAGTAATTCTTTTGAATTAAAGCAAAGCGAAATTCTTTTTATCACTACATGGATAATGGGCTGTAGTGATTCCAGAACCTTAGGATTATATTAATGTGAAGGTTACATGTCTTTGTTGGTCTTAACTTGCTATTTTCTGATTTCCCTTGCTTGACCAGTCTAAAGATCACTGTGTGTGTCATAAGCAAAACAACTTAATGCTCGAGGAATACTAAATAGCCGCTAAAGATCAACATCGTAATCTGCAACCTAATATTATATCAAATGTATTTGCTTACTCCAAAATTAAGAATAAGCAAAAATATATTAAAAAAACACATTTTTCTTGTTTCATGACAATTCTAGGAATTATGGTGGTTTTCATCAAAATATATTTAAAACGTGTTTACATGTGATAGTTAATAATGCAACCCTTTCTAATTTGGATCGCATCACAATGGTGTATCGGCAGATTTGCTTAGCTGCGTCACTCCCATAAAAGCTTAATTTCCAAAGATTGCGAGGTATTGTCTTAAACTGACGTCCTACAAATATGACTGAATGGCGTTTGAATTATGTTTAATTTTGATGTAACGTTAACGTCACAATGTGACTTGTTATTGCGTCATTTATGGTCATGACGTTAGTCGACGCTTTAATGACAGTGTTGAAAATATCTTACATGAGTGTGGATATTCAGAATAATCAGAATGTTCGTTAGAAAGGTAATTAAACGAGAAACACGACGGCAGTACGAATTTTCAACTAAGATAATGCAATTTGTTGTAACGGAAACAAACCAACAAAATAATCAAAAACACTAGATATTTAGCTTGATTGTCTCAGTTGATATTTGGGTGTCTATCAACGTGTGGTTATATGTGTTTTGCCAGAGTGATCGAAACATTCTACACACGGTAAAGCTGTGTTACGTCTTATTTCAAATTTTCTTACATACTTACGTATATTCCGTATACAGATTTTTGTAATAAACTGGATCACAAGAACATAAGTTATACTTTCTAAACTGCTTCTTATTTGTACCTATTCGCAATAAAACATCTTTCCTCATTTGCAAATGTAGAGAGACATGAAAGTCTTCAACTGTGGTGAGTTTGTTCAGCTGAAGTAAAATTGGATAACATTACAAAACATTTTATAAATTGGTGTTTATAATCGATGATTGCTGTTAATAAGCATCTATACACTTCCGCATCAAACTGCACTTATGTGAGTCATAGACAGATAAACCTCTGACCGCTGAGACGGTTGTTTGCTGTTCACTGCTTCTTATCGATAACACTGTTGTCCGGTAATTTTTATTTGCAAACGCGTATTACACATCGCAGAAACGTATTAGCTTTGGCGTGCTGCGATGTTATCTGATACAGGCGGTGTAGTGTTGTTATCTTCAGCAATCGTTCAGCAAAACAAGAACTAAGAATCACTGCTCAAATAATATTGCCCGCCGTGCTCAAAAGCCAGAGGCGCTTTCTAGCCGTTTGCGTGCAAAAAAAAACACCTGTTTTGTGCAAAAAAGCCCGCATCGTCTTATCTTGATCTCTTTGGCATATATTTGAGCTTAATAATTTTGCGATATTTTTTTTCAAATTGCAATAACTGTCACATTTTATTTATAATAATATTTAATGGATTAATTCAAGGTTGATTAGTAACCAATACAATTACATTATATATTAATGTAGAAATCACTCTTAATTTGATTTCTTATTTAAATCTATTTTTACGAAATAAAATTTAAAAGTTAATGTATTTTGTATTTTGATTTCAATGAAAATGATTATAAGTTATGTTTTAAGAATTTCAAAGAGCAAGTATAAAGGGACATTGCGATTAATTATTAATATTCAGAATATAAAAATATTCAGCTCGGGTTTTCATTTCTGTTTTCCATCCTGATTTCATTGAAGATAACTTCTTATTTTTGCCGTTGATATGCTATCACACATAAATATTATATTAAGCAGATAAGATGACTAGGGTTTTTTTGCACGAGGTGGACTTAATGTTTTTCTCATCGTGCAAGAAAGCCGTCGTCTCGTGATTAGTGATGAGGCAAAAGCCTGCCCTCGAGAATTTGTCATGTTCTTTAATAGCATATAGCGTAACCGGGGCTTTTGAGCACGGCGGACTTTTTTTGCATGTAACACCAGCATAATTGCTTGACTAGAAAAATCTATTAAGCAATGCGAGTGAATGAGCTTTTAATTGGCTGTTACTTGCTCCTCTCTTTTGTAAACTTTCTTTGCCAATCAGACTTAAAGCAAACACTCACATATTCCTTATTAATTTGTTTATCATAATCACTCAAATTAATACACACCGATTTATATGCACCTATTTAAAAAATATATTTCATGTAAATATGCGTCTCAATAGATGGTATCACTAAGGTTTGCATGAAGACCTCATTAGAATATTTATCTCAAACTGATAATTGAAATAATATGCTCTAGACACAATGTGATTTTAGATTGGTATTTTGAATGAAGCATTCGTGCTGAAACACTTGGCTTTTGGCTTTTGAGATTCAATACCACCACTTTTCAAAGCACTCTAATTTAAGCAATCGATACTGACTTACTAAACAGGAAGTGCCAACCGAGGCGATTATCACATAAAAACACATACTGCTTTTCCTTTATAAGGCGTAAACACTCGCCCCTAGCACAGAAGCTACGCATTAGTAGGGGAATGCTATGTGTGTGTCATTTTGTAGCGATACATATATTTGAACAGATTTGCGCAGTACTCGCAGGACACAGTGATGTCCCGAATTAAACGGGAGGTTGACGGCGTTTGGTTGTTGTACATCAGATGCAACTTATACCGATGGCATTATTCCTTTCATTATTTGTGATTGGTAGATCACGTGGCGACCATTGTATGATGTTGACCTAACTGCTGCTCAAAACATTGATAAGAAGCGTAATTTATATCGATATGATTTTAAGATCAAATATTCACTTTCAGGCAGTTCACGATAGTGTTTTAACATCTTAAACTTTGAATATTCAATTCAATTACGGCACAGTGAACTAACTATCATTAATTCAAATCAATTTTATAAAGGAACAACTTGTTCAAAGCACTTTTCTTTAAATATTTCTTAATTAAAAATTCGCCACAGTATTCCCGTCACCTTCATAAATTAGAAATTATTTCCATATAAGATATACATAATCATTTTCCATAAAATGTTATAAGATTTTATTTTTCTCACTTTCTTTAAAATCAATAAAGTATGCAGATAGAGTTACTAAATATATGAGCAATATAATTTTTCTTTTCGTATTAACTTTTCTCTGGGCTTTTATTTAAAATCAAACATCAAGTTTATGTAAATAATACAAAAGGAAACGGTTGGTTATATTTCATGATCATTTGGTGGTTGCTTTTAAATGCTGCTCTTTTGTTCACGTTACGGGCATTTGTCACTAATGCTGATATGAATAGTAAATGCATTTTGCAGCGGGCCCTTCCAAAGGTAGCAAATACATGTATTGTGATTCTCAACTTATATAATAATCATTAAAAAAAATACATACACGTAATTGTATAACGAGGTTGCATAATCAAGTAAGGAGACAAAGTCCTAAATTTTAAAACATTTCTAGAAAAAAGGCACTATTATTCATAAAATAATATATCAAATTATCATATATAGTTAATGTTGACTCTTGATGTCTTGTTCTTGCTTTCTTATATTTTTTCTAAAACAAATTTCATGTTTAAGAGGTAAGTGAGAAACTGAACAAATCTAATGTTATACTAAATGCTTTCGTCGCTTCGCATGTTTACATAAACATAACAGTTACATTGCTAAAACAATAAAAACACTAACATCACAATTCGAATTTATATGTAAATGGATATTTTTCCCGCTAGCTCATTTTATCAAAACATAGGTAAATCCATCGATCAGTGAAATTACATTCTTTTTTGAATGTCCCAATTATAAAAAATTATAAAATTCGTTTAGATTGTCCAAGACGATGTCATCCCATTCGTGCCATTCTTGTTCAATTAAATGCTGGCTGTGTATTCATATAACTTCTTATATTGTTTCAGTATTATCCCAAGCAATGCAATTCGGATAATTGATTGAACTATAATCGAATGCATAGTTATCAATGGTTTTGAATATCAAATAAATGTCTTATTGTTTTCGAAAAGAAACCTTTACCATGAAACGTTATCGTGTTAATATTGTTTTTGTTGTGATATTATGTTTAAGAAAATAATTTGATTTCATTTAAGGATGTAGATTTAATTGATTTTTTTAGTAAATTTGAAACAGAATATTATTTGATTTTCGATGTTAGAGACACCTCAAAGTTAAAAGCAAGCCAAAGCGGGAGCACATATACCTCCACTCAGTGCACTGGTCAATCCTGAGTTTACAGTTAGTCATATGACCTCAAGACGCCCTTATCTGTTACTACGCCGTATCGACCCGCTATTATTGAAAATGAATTGTGTTGATGGTGTAGTAATTTAAGGGTGTAGCTTTAATGTTTTTAAGTAATATCGCAAAAGAAGATCATTCAAAGTTCAAAGTCAGAGACAAATCTAAGTGCAAAATGTGTTTATTAGCCTTTGCAAAAAAAGTTAAAAGTGTTTACTCAGAATGTAATCCTTAAAACTTATGACATATTCAAAATCTTAAATTTTAGAGTCCACGCTTTGATAGAGGGACACAATAGCGTCACAAACCAGCGTTTGCAATTCAATAAAACGTGCACAATTTTCTATGAGACAATTCGCTTGAGAGCCGTAACGAAAACAAATAACTAATAATTAACCTTTACAGATTAGGCTAACATAACTGTTAATTTTGAGGGTGTTGTGGGTGCTCCACCAAGACCAGACCACACTGCTAATTCTTATTTATATATTTTTGTTGACTGAATCTTTTGAGAAGAATTCAGTAGCGGATTCATCATTTCTGTATCTCGAAAGTTAATAAAGTTTGACCATGAAATAAATAACGAAAATATAAACAATTGAATAATATACAATATATAAACAGCAATAATGCATAATAATCAAACCAATTATTATATTTTGAACACATCATGAATTTATATCGAATATCAATTTGACATTCAAATCAAAAATCAAAAATTACAAATATTATCTAAACATAACATTTTGAAGAGCCAATATTGCTTTTCGAGTTAAACAATTCATTTAAATATTTCTTTTATTAAATTTTCATCTGAGTCACTGCAACAAGGAACTGTTTTTGCGTCGATCGCACGTAAGAAAGGTTATTACAGTAAGAGACCAAATGGGAAAACTGGACGATAGTGTGAATTTCGAACTGAGATAATGCAATTTGTTGTCGTTGATATTTGCGTGTGTTGGCGAGATACAAAAAAAAATAGCTGCTTGATGCAAATACAGAAATTCATAGAATATAATTCCTACAATCGATACTTTTTATTAGGTATCATAAGTGTTTGGTTAAGCAAAATGTCAATAATTGGAAAAATATAGCCATATTTCTATAAATAACTAGTACTTTCCTTTAATATAATCAAACTCTTGTTATATTTTCTGGTTATTATCAGTGATTTTCTCAGGAATTTTAGAAAGAAATGCGTATCAACAGTACGCCTTTTTAAACCTTTTAAATAACATCATAAAGCATTATATAGTTTATATAGTTATTTTATATAGTTATATTGTCTTTAAAGATAATCTTAGAATATATAAATTTTAACTTTTATTTTTTTTTCACTTTGGTCACAAAAAATAAAATTTAGTAATAAGAAACATTTATACATTTTGATTAGAAGATATATTATGTATTTACAATGATATATCTAAATACATTTAGCATTGTTACACAGACGCCTTATTTTTACAAATTCACATTTCATATGCTTATATACCGGCACACAAAATGTAACAATTTATTTATTACATAATATGTTCGGCATCAAGGCTCTGTAACTTTTATTCATAACTATATAAATCATAAAGTTTACACTAGAATTGATTGCCATAGATATAAGCAGAGAAGGACCGATTACATGCTGGTATAAATATGATATTGCATTACTGCACTCAGTACGAAAAACAAACTTGTATAGGTAAACTACTGTTTGTAAAAACAGTGTGGATTGACAGAGAGTAAATACCACAAGAATTGCAACCACAGTTCGTGTAAGAGCGTGTTCCTGAGTTTGGTGCGTAGACACCTGTATCTCGTTACGTTGTTGCCTAGCGATTCTGAGAGAATATATCATGCGAACAGTCACAAACAACAATATAATAAAAGGTACCAGAAATCCGACGAGTTGGTCAACGAATGCTAAAACCAGCCATCGCAATATTGGTGTGTTGAACCGGGGTGCAAAAAAGTAACATGTTTTATTATTTGGTAGAATGATTGGCTTGACTGTTGAATAAAATCCAACGCTACAGCTTAATACAAATGAGCTTGTTATTATCATACACACGATTCTTTTGTTTATTGCAGTGCGCGAAAATCGTTTCGCGTATAATGGGTAGCACACGATGATATAGCGATTTAGTCCTACCAAAACTGCTATCCAAACAGTGACAATGTGTGTTGTTTTCAGCAAGGGAGATGTGATATAAAGCGAAATATAAGCCGAATACATGCATCCAAATGTAGAATATCCGAACCAGACTTTATAGTAACTATTGATTGCATAATTAAACAACGCGAACAAATATAATGTATCCGTTAAAGCGAGAGTTTTTAACAGAAATGTTATGGGGCCTTGCTTGCCCTTTCGAAGTATTAAAAACGCTAATATGTTGCCCACTATTCCTAAGATACATATTGATGCACCCACTATGCATGCAACGTTCCGATAGTTTTCATTTGGAGCAAAAATCCTTTTTTCGAAAGCATTCAATCTGCAGACTGAACTTGCAGCTGACATATTTTTCAAATTCTCCTTAGTTGATGAATTTGAGAAGGCCCTTTCAGTTTTCCATATATTTGTTTCATTTTATTTAGAATATACATCCATATTTATTGTTGCTTTTACTAATAGTCGTCATCTCCCAAACAATTAATACAAGGAAATGCGAGATAATCTAAATATATTTCCATTTATACTGGTACATTTATTTAGATATAAATGTACCACAACCCAATAGTGGCCAATAACATGCTGATTGCAGGACCACCAATGATACGGTTTTGGGTTTGCGTCATGTTAGGGAAGTAAATATCTCGCACATATCGGAATGCCCTCGATACAAGTGAGTGGCTTATCTCGTTGGCCATTTTCCGCCGAACTTGATGTTTTTATCTGCAATCTTTTCATTTACAAAAAATATGTAGGTATTGAAAGCATCCGGTAAAACATAATTTGTTCCCGTTTTTATATATGCGAAAAACCATAACACACCGTATATATGTATACATAGATACAAAATAGCCATCGAATTTAGAGCATATGTCGTTGATATAGCAATTTAGTATATGGGTTTAAAGATATACCATTTCTTAGACACCCACCACAAAAGCACACTATCATTTTTCTTTGCGTAGCTGAAAAAAACTGAGCGGAATTTAGGAACCCTGATTGGCTCATTAAAAGGGGTCAGCGATTCTTACTTCACACGTCATTGACGTCACCAATCATTAAGGTTTGCTTATAAAAGCACTGTGACTCATAATTAATACTCATCCAGTACCTTAGATTGCTTAAAACCAATCTAAAGGTAATACTTGACTGAAAATGCCCATATGTTTCACTCAGGTAATTTTCAAAACTGACAAAAAGATAACGATGTATATCATGCCTACATCTGTTTATTTCTTGCTAGATTATATAAAATATAAATCATAGAATACGATCTTATTTATCAAGTTACGACGAAAAAATTATAAAAATATTTAGATATAAAAAAGAAAATGCTTGCAGATACTTGTGCTTTAGGAGCACTGAATTAAACTAGTTCGCTGTTGTTTTTTTTTCAATACGCTAAAATTATCTCAATAGAATATGCCAAGTTTAGGAATGGTAAAAACACATTACGATATGTATTTATATTTTTCCTTTGCAATGCTTTAACACTCTGTAACGAAGGCAAACACAATTTTCAATAACACTTAAT
The DNA here is from genome assembly GCA_001703475.1 of Hydroides elegans. Classification (NCBI taxonomy): domain Eukaryota; kingdom Metazoa; phylum Annelida; class Polychaeta; order Sabellida; family Serpulidae; genus Hydroides; species Hydroides elegans. The sequence continues at coordinate 59,825 of LQRL01136089.1, read as the reverse complement.
GGGTGCTCTCGCTTGTCTGTAGCTTTGAGCGTATCCTATCGCAGCCTGTGTTAAGTTCAGATTAACATTTTTAGTGTGTAGACTGATACCAACAAAAAATATCATTTAGTATTAATTTGCAAACTTGATGTTATTATAATAATGCTATATGTACTCAGTATTACTATATTCAAATAAAAGATATTACTTGTTAATTTGTTTTTCACCACCAATCTTTTTCTGTTTTATGTATTTCCTTTGATATAGTATTAATTTGGCGGTTATTTCCAGTCAAACAATATTATTTTACCAATTTTCTATAATCATCTAAATTAAATATGTCAGGTTAACGCTTGGCCAAACAGCAATAAGGGATTTATCTATATTTTTCATTGAAATGACTCAACAATATGCAAAGCAGGCAAAATGTAATTTGGCCGCTTAGGATCAAACGACGAGCTCTTTTCTAAAACGATTATCCCCTCCAAAATCGATGCACATTTCAAAACATTCATTATAAAATTCTAGCTTGAAGAAAATGGAGAGCAGTTAGTTTGGAAATTGGATAAACTGGTAAACAAATAAACAGTATTTACCTATCATTTTGACAGGCTAGATTAATTTGTCGATTTCTATATGAGTCGTTAAATTGAGTCGTATCAAATACATAGAGCCTTTCATTAGCACAAAGTAAAATCTATTGAATGCACAGTATTGTTATTTTGATCTTGGCCAATAGATATTAATCGGTCATAAGATTATAAATTGTATTTCTTCCAATGACTGTAAATGAATATCGTGCGGGATAGCTTTTTGACGTTTGAATACATTTAGATACTTTAAATAAGTTTTTCTTACCAGGAACAGCATGCGAATGTTGTCCAAATATTCGATTCAAGAAGCTATCTATATATTCGTGTTTATTACCTTTTTCACATGTTTCCGAAACGCGAGCGATCGATGGTTTGCATAAAGGACCATTATGCGCCACAGTTATTATAGTGAATCAGCAGTAACTCGAGAGTAAAAACTCTTAGACCTTTAACGTATTATTGTCATAGTCATTTCCTCAAACTGATATTTCTTGCATCCCATTAGTGAAAACCTTTAAGAGGAACTAATTAATACGTTGAAAAATGAAATAATGACCATGATTATTGGAGGATGATGGGTATTTTTTGTGAGAAATTCTCTTTGTATACATGTAAAGGGGCAGTTTTATTTCTACATGGATTAGGGGTTTTGCTATTCTAGTGGCTTATCAATGTTTATGTTACATTTTTTTATTTTGATTTACTGATGTATCTTGTAGCACCAGTCTAAAAATCGTTATGTGGGTATATTTTGTATTTAAAGGAAAAAGGAAAGGGAAGGACTGGCAATGGGTAAATTTAGATTTCCGGGATAGAAAGATAACCCCTTGCAGATCTGTAAAGCTTTTGTCAGGGCACTCGCTCTGTTGAAATCTCCAACATGCACCCTTGGTCGGAGTCGAATCTAAGCTATTGCGTCCCTAAAGCATAAACAAAACAGCCGAATGCTCGAGATACGCTTAATAGCCTCTTAGGAACAACACCGTTATCTGCAACCTGCCATTTTATTAAGTGTAATTGTTTACTCTAAAGTTAGGAATGCGCTATAATATACAAATATAACATGTTTCTAGGAGCTACAGATGTTTTGCATCAACATTGATTAAGAACATGGTAACATGTGTCGTTTCAAATTGCGTCCTTTAGGTGTCCACGGGAAAAAGCAATGAAAGCATGAGAAAGACTGGGTTTTAAAATGCGTAAGAAGTCCAAGCCTGATTCAATATTGCCTTTTGGATTAACTGATTGATCGCAAAAAAACTGATGTTTTTAAGCGTTTCACTATATGCGTTGATGCTTTATATCAGAAATAGCGTCCTTAAATATATCTCAAAACGCCCATAATTTCATTAGATATTTTCCAAAGTAATTATACTATACATTTTTTTACTGGCAAATTTTAGGAGTTTTGCAAGATCCGATCAAAATAAAATGTTTTATTTCAGCTAAATGTATGTAAGGGAAAATACTTAATATTGAAATGGCAAGATTATAAAACCATTTGAGACAGAGAGAGAAAGAGAGTTATTACATGTTTGAATTTGTTTTTATAAAGAAAACATAAGGATTGGTGTAGGGCTTTCCAAAGTCCGTATTTTCCCTGCTCAAGCCTTTTAACTTATCGTTGCATTTACATGCGCATAATGCGCACGTATATTTTTGCGACATTAGCAGGTTATGCAAACACATATTGGCAAGTTATGTAAACACATACAACGTGTTTTTGTTGATGTTCATTCATAAAACTAGGTGTCAAAACAACATTACAAAATAACTAAGCGAACTTTATCATTTTTGTTCAAAATGTTTTTTTACGCATGGTGTTTTAAATGTTTGATAATATCCGCAATAAAAAAACAATTTGCAACATGAACAAACTTTATTTACACCAATAATAACATTTCATTTTGCAAACTTAACCGGACTATTTTATCTGCGCCATGTCTAGACATATAGAACAAGAGAGTGATTCGGTTCGAAAAAGAAGAAAATCAATGTCAATAAATAATAAAGTAACACAAATAAATATTAAATAACAAGTTATCATACAATGAAATGAAATATATTTAACATTAAAACAAAAATGGATATACATACTTTCTGTTCATATATAATGTCAAGGAATCGTCTGTACATAAGGTATGTTTTAACCTTTCATTTTATGAAAAATAATTGACGAATTGAAGACATACAGAAGCACATTTTGTCGCCATTTGTTAAGCACTTTATGAAAATGTACATGTACATAGATATTTTATTTGTACAATTGTAATTCCAAAAAGAATATACTACACAAAAAAAGTAACGGAACAAAAATAAACAGTGAATTATACTAATCTAAGCATTTACATTTTGTGTCAGTTATAATACATGTATAAAAAGTGTATTAAACAACGTTTATCATTTGTTACAGATTGCAGTATTTTCGCCTTAGATGACAAATATGCTGCTTTCTTACAATCATCAGAATGCGATCCTAGAATCAATGGATACAACAATGTGAAATTATTTGGTGAAATAAATTATTTATAAATGAAATAATCAGGATATTATACAAATCACATTAATCAGATCAATATGCAGTGAATTTTAGAGATCGACATCTACGTGAGTAAATTTTTTTTCTTTATGAACTCATTTGGTTTTTGTGATTGGGTAAGAAATATTGAAAGTGCAATTATTCAATGTAGAACGTTGCAAAAGTGCGGAAATTTGATTTTGCGTCATTTCAGAATGATTTTCATTCGCACTATCTCTATCTATTGAGAGTGACTGAAAAGAGGGAACAAGTTGACTCGTTGTTGCAACGGGGCTTTCTTTTGCTATTTTATTTCTTGGTTCGGTAGGGACTTGGCCATGTTCTGGGATATTGAGGGAAGGGTTCAAAAGAATATCATTCATTCTTTTTATTTGAGCCCGACTAGCTGAGGCATAATGACCAATACTTTGCTCGTTTTTATGACCACTTATGTTTTTGATCAAAATGGGAGGCATTCCAGCCTGGAGGAGATTTGTAATTTTGCGTGCAGTGTGGTTTGGCAAATTTACCATTTATTCCAGCTTCTTGGGACATTTTTTTCATGAATTCGCCTAATGCGTTTATGCCTATGGGACCACATTTAAACCACATCTTGCGATTGGTTTGGTCTACAATCATATTGTTAACCGCCAAGTAGAAAGGACTATCATGTTGACACATTTTCTCGGGTCTCGAATCCCTATAAATTTCATAAAGTCTTACAGGACATCTTTCTGGGTTGTGACTGTTTCCATAGGCCCTGGGAGGTGAATCGCGTGAGGCATCATTTTCTCCCTGGCGTGTCTTGGTTGTACGTTCTCGAAACTCTAAAAATCGCCCGTACTCGTCTTGGGCACGTGTGATATCCCCCCATCAAAGCTGGCGTGCTTCTTGGTTTCCTCTATGTCCTGTACCAAAATATAACAAAAAATATGCAAAATAAGTTTTAAAAATAACTAGAAAGAATATTTTAAAAATATTGATGTATAATAATAGTTTTATGGGAAATAATATTTATTATTTTATATCGTGGTATATGTTAAAAATAATAAAAAATATATTTTTAGCATAATAAAACATCTAAGTACCTATCAATTTAAAAAAGGAAAAAATCTAATTACCCATCAATTTTAAAGGAAAAAATCTAATTACCCATCAATTTAGTAGTCAAATACCACAGGGCCCGAAGGAGTGGTTTCGGAGCGTGTGAACCCATCGTCCTTTTCTCCCAAAGTTGTTTTTCCTCATCTGGTGTCAAGGCATCAGTTCGAAATGCGCGATTTCCATGACCTTCGGACTTGAGTTTTCTTTTGGATTCCAGTACTTTTCGGGCGAGTCGAAAGGCGTCATCTTTTGTTATAGAGTATTGGTATCCGACGTCTGAGAGATGTCTTTCGATGCTTCTAAAACATGCCAAATTGCGAACAAAATCCTTAATAAATGGATGTAACTATATATATTATTATGATATTTAATAATATTCAATTAACTAAATTATATTATGTTATTTGTTAATGGCGTTACATTCCTTATTATGTATATGCACTCAACACAATACATTTAAGAGTAAAATTACCTGAAAAAGCGTGTTACGGAATTCTTTTTGAGGTCTTTTAAGAAACCACCAAGATAAATGTTCAACTCATTTGGTGGAATTTCATGGATGTCTCTATTTTCCCGTTCTTTTTCTTCAAGGTATTTCTTAAATCGGGCGGTTTCTCTTTTCGTTTTTATTGTGGTATTTCTATTTCTATTTCCTTGGACGAAATCTCTTAGATTGTCCTCAGCTATATCGAATTTATTGTTTTCGTCATCACTCTGATCGTGTTTACTTGAGGGTTTTGGACTGGTTTGATCGTGGTCACTTGGGGGGTTTTTGGGTGGTTTGGATGTTTTCAACATCATCAGGAGTTTCCGTTTCAGCATTTGTTGAGTTTATATCAGTGTCTGCTGTTAAGCCTGAAACGTCTGGTAATTCATTTTGGATATCGGTAGGGTCAATAGTTAACAAAAGGTCATCTATGTCATCACTTTTGAATAATAAATTTTCTTCAACAAAAGCCATATTGTCAACGCATAAATGGAAGCTAGGAAAATCCATTATATCAAAAATATTTTTTTTGGTTTGACATTGTTTATGTTCGATAGCAGACAAAAAATAAAAGCACTAATATTTTTATGAAATGAATATAAAATTGTGTCAAAATGAAAATAAAAATAAAACATATTTAATATAAGTTTCCATTCTATTGCTTGACAATATTTTATGTAATTTATAAGTGAAATGAGTTTATACGAACATAAAAGAAACATTTGAAGAGCCCATTTACGGCAAATTTACATATGTAAACAAACAAAAAATGAAAGATATAGTGCGCTAGTTTGATTCATTCAATATTGATTAATTGTATATTTTTGATAATAAAACATGTAATAAAAATAATACTTTTTGTTTTCAGGAAAATACCGGAAAATATTTGCCCCTCGGGGTCCGCCCGAAGGGACCTCAGGCTTCACCTTCGGTCCCTCCGGGGCGGCCCCTCGGGGCAAAAAGTATTATCATAATCCAGAAAACTATTTATATCAATTTATTTCCAATCGTAAACGTATAACACTGTGGTAAAGACAGATTTCCCTAGCTGCTTGGCTCCAATTAAAGTGGAAAAGCCCAAGCTTCCTCTCAGTTAAAATTGCCTTGTGTGTGCATAGATGAGTGCTTAGAAGACTCTTTCTTGAACACTTAAATTAAAATTCAAGGGAAAATTGAATAAAAAAATACTATTTTGCTTACAAATATGTCAAGCATATACATATCACATATCAAGATATCATTAACAAACTATTTGTTATGTGAGTAAATCCACAATTACACCACATTACGAGAGCCAGTAACTAGCAGTAATGTATTTCTTGTCGCATCCTATCCTAACTGGTGAGTTCATTAGACAACCATGACGTTATAAAACCCCATATCTAGCTAGTATTGATAGGCCATACTTTGTGAGCCCATATTAGGTCATGAACTATGGACGGATTTATTGGTATTTATCTTACATTTGAGTCATATTCATGGATGACGTCGCTGATAGCTTAAACTTATTGGGGGATGAAGGCATATTTGATCATCACTAGCTAAAATATTTATTGGTAAGTTGTCAATAAGTCTTCGTTCAAGATATTTGCTAAGTCGCCGGTAATTAAAAATGTGAACTTGTCATTGTGTCATCGTAAATGGACATGTTACAGGTCCAAAAATGTTAGATCATATCATGTCTTGATTTCCAATTCATCACCTCTGTCTTATTAGATCCTGTTGCCTATGTGCTCAAATATTGTTTGTAATGTACTCACATATGTCATATTTTGGGTGGTTCGGAGAAAATAAACGTGTGTTCATATAGCACATTGTTGGTGGTAAGGGAAAACGCTGTATATAGATAAGACATTTCGTAAATATTTCACCTTCACTTAATATAGATTTCGTCGTGAAATATGTTAGTTTTTGGCAAAATAAATATATAATGTCATATGTGTCATATATTTGCCAGTATTTAAGAGCCAGCTCGATAGGGGCCTAATTTAAAAGTTATTACTTAATTTATTATTGAAAATTTAAAATATTCATGCTCATTTATTTGATAAAGTATTTCTCTTATATCCAATTTCTAATAATATAATATTGTGCCATGGAATATCAATATATAAAAGTCTTTTGATTTTTTAAAATTCACTGTTTTTACTTTCTTATGATATTTTTTTTTTGTTTTCCAAGTTAATCACAGCGCAATTGTCTTACATACATGTATAGCACCTAACATTACCTCATATTTGCTGGTGAATATTGAGTTTGGGATAAGTTTAATGACCTCAAGACGACCTCATTTGCATTAATAAAAAAATGGCTACTTTTTTATCAAGAAACTTATAATTTGATAACATAACCAGATTCCTGTAGTGATTTTCCGTGTAGTTTATCAAGCAATTCAATGCATAATGCATATTTCACAGTGTGTCTTATTTCAACATTGATATTTACATCATTAATACAGCTTAAGTCATAAAAAAACTTTGAATACATAAGTTTTAACTTTTTCATTTCCTTCCGCTTTGGTTTTTAAAAAATAGTCACATTTATATATTTTTATTAGGGGTCATGTATGTAAATCGTGTTCAATATTATATATTTACAATGATAATTCTATAAGTACTGTTCTAAAATTCTACTGTTCTAAATTCTATAAGTATTGTTACATCGAAACATGGATTATATTTGAAATAAACTTTTAATATATTTATATACACATAACGCAACAATATTCATATAGTAATTGGCTGAAATGATTATATCATTTAAGCGCCAATTTATTTGTTACATAAAATGTTCAGCATCAAGTCGCTGTAACCTTGGTTCACCACTATATAAATCACAAAGTTTACACTAGAATTGATGGCCATAGCAACTCCAAGAGAAAGAATGATGACATCTCTGTATAAATATGATATTGCATTGCTGCACTCAGTACGAAAAACAAACTTGTATGGATAAACTACTGTTTGTGAAAAATGTGTGGACTGACAGAGAGTAAATGCCACAAGAATTGCAACCACAGTTCGTGTAAGGGTATGTTCCTGAGTTTGGTGCGTAGAAACCTTTATCTCGTTGCGTTGTTGCCTAGCGATTCTGAGAGAATATATCATGCAAACAGTCACAAACAACAATATAATAAAAGGTACCAGAAATCCCACGATTTGGCCAACGAATGCTATAACTATCCAATTCAAATATTGTGTGTTGAACGGGGTTACATAAAAGTAGCATGTTTTATTATTTGGCAGAGTAATCGGCTTTACTGCTGAAAATATTCCAAGGCAACAGGTGTATATAAAGGAGCTTGTGATTATCAGACATACTACTTTTTTGTTTATTGTAGTGCGCAAAAATCGTTTCGCGTACAATGGGTAGCACACGACGATATAGCGATTTAGTCCTACCAAAACTGCTATCCAAACAGTGACAATGTGCGTTGTATTCAACAAGGGAGATGTGATATAAAGCAAAATGTAAGCCGAGTACATGCATCCAAATGTAGAATATCCGTACCAGACTTTATAGTAACTATTGATTGAATAAATAAACAGCGCGAACAAAAATGATGTATCCGTTATAGCGAGAGTTTTTAACAGAAATGTCATGGAACCTTGCTTTCCCTTTCGAAGTACTAAAAACGCCAAGATGTTGCCAACTATCCCTAAGATCCATAATGATGCACCGACTACACATGCACCGTTCCGATTGCTTTCATTTGGAGCAAAAATCTTTTTTCGAAAGTATTCAATCTGCAGATTGAACTTACAGTAGATATGTTTGTAAAGTCATGCATAGTTGACGGATTGGTTAAGCCTATCACTTTTGTGTTAAATGTAATTCTTTCATTTCATTTAGAATATACATCCATATTTTCTGTTGCGTTTGTTATTAGTCGTGATAAGCAAATAAATAGTGCAAGAAAATGTGTGATAATTTAACGCTATTTGATTACCATTTATACGGGTACATTTATTTTAATATAAACATAACACTTCACAATAGTGGCAAATAACATGCTGGTTGTGGGACCAAAAATGATATATATTTCGCTTTGCGTCATGATAGGGAAGTAAATATCTCGTACATATCGGAATACCCTCGATACAAGTGAGTGGCATATTTCGTCGACGAAAGCTTTCAACTTGCGGCCACATTCTCCTTACTTGATGTTTTTATCTGCCTTTTTTCGTTTACGAAAACATGCAGGCATTGCAAGCATCCGTCAAAACGTATTTTTCCCGTGCGTCTTTTGCTTTATTGAAACAACTGAGTGGACCTAATGGTCCCTGATTGACGAGTTTAAAGAGGTCAGCGATTCTTACTGCACACGTCATTGACGTCAACAATTCTTAAGACTTTTGACTACTAAATACACTGTGACTAATAATTAATACTCATTCAGTACCTTAGATTGCTTAAAACCAATCGAAAGGTAATACTTGACTGAAAATGCCCATATTTTGTCAAATCCGACAAAAAGATAACGATGTATATTTTGCCTACATATTTTTTATTTCTTGCTAGATTATATAAAATATAAACCATAGAATAAGATCTTATCTATCAAGTTATGAAGAAAAGCTGATTAAAATGTTTAGATATAGGAAATAAAATGATTGCAGAAACTTGTGCTCTAGGAGCACTGAATTAATCTAGTTCGCTGTTGTTTTTTTTCAATATGCTAAAATTATATAAATAGAATATGTCAAGTTAAGGAATGGTAAAAAGGCATTACGATATGTATTTATATTTTTCCATTGCAATGCTTTTACACTATGCAACGAAGGCAAACACAATTTTCGATCATACTTAGTGGGTGCTCTCGCCTTTCTGTAGCTTTGAGCGCATCGTATCGCAACCTCTGTTGAGCTTCAGATTGATTATCATTTTTAGTGCGTAGACTGATACCAACAAAAAATATCAATAGCATTCATTTGCAAACTTGATGTTATTATAATAACGCTATATGTGCTCAGTATTATTGTATTCAAGTAAAATATATTACTTGTTCATTGTTTTCCACCACCTTCCACACGTTTTATCGAGTGATATATATGGTTGTTGTTTTATTTATGTTTAATTCTGTGTATAATATTATACAATCCTTTTCTGTTCTATGTATTTCCTTTGATATAGTATTAATTTGGCGGTCATTTTTAGCCAAACGCTTTTTTGTTCAATGTTCTATAATCATCTTAATTAAATTTGTCATGTTACCGCTTGGCCAAATAGCAATAAGAAATTATCTATATCTTCCATTGCAATGATTCAACAATATGCAAAGCAGGCAAAAATGAATTTGCCCGCTAAAGATCAAACGACGAGCTCTTTTCTAAAACGATTACAACCTCCAAAATCGATTCACATTTCAAAACATTCATTATAAACTTCTAGCTTGAAGAAAATGGAGAGCAGCAAGTTTGAAATTGGATAAACTGGTAAACAGATAAATAGTATTTACCGCTTCAACTATTTACATATATTTATGAAAGGTGTTCTCAAATTATTTTGACAGGCTAGATGAATTAGCCTATTTGTATGTAAGTCGATAAATTGAGTCGTATCAAGCCCTTCGGACATAGAGCCCTTTCATTAGCACAAAATCTAACGGAAACGATTCAACTCAAAACGACATATATACTTTTGCATGGATTATTCGGACAAAATCATGTCACTTTTGAGTTGGACCATGGGTGTACGTTTTAATGCAAGGTTTATTGATGTGACACACATATCTATTCTTACATTATTAATTTAACTATTCAATTAAGTAAAATCTATTGAATGCATAGTATAGTTATTTGGATCATGGCAACTATATATTAATGGGACATCAGATTATTTATGTGATTCTAAGTGTTTCTTCAAATGACTGTAAATGAATACCGTGCGGTATAGCTTTTTTGATATTTGAATGTTTTTAGATATTTTTCAATAAGTTATTCTTACGAGGAACAGCATGCGGATGTCGTCACAATATTCGATGCAAGAATCTAAGAATCTAATTAAGTGTAATTGTTTACTCTAAAGTTAGGAATGCTATAATATACAAATATAGCATGTTTTCTTGTTTTCAGACCGAATCTAGGAATTACAGAGGGTTTGCATCAAAATTAATTAAGACCATGGTTACATGTGTTGTTTAAAATTGCGTCCTTTAGGTTTCAAAAGAAAAACAACGAAATCATGAGAAAGGCTGGGTTTTAAAATGGAAAAGAAGTCAAACCCTTGTTAAATATGGCCTTTCGGATCAACTGGTTAATCGCAAAAAAAGTTTTTTTTTACAACAGTTCACTATATACGTTGATGCTTTATCTCAGCAATAGCGTCCAAAAATATATATCAAAACGCACATAATTTCATCCAGAGAGAGATCGAGAAAACTATTTATACCAATTCATTTCCAATCGTAAACGTATAACACTGTGATATATACAGGTTTCCCTAGCTGCTTGGCTCGAGTTAAAGTAGAAAAGCCCAAGCTTGCTCTCAGTTTCAATTGCCTTGTGTGTGCATAAGATTTGGATGAGTGCCTAGAAGACTCTATCTTGAGAAATTGAATAAACATCTTATTTCTTTACAAATATGTTAAGCACATACATATCCCATATCAAGTTATCATATAAACTATTTGTTATGTGAGTAAATCCACAATTACACCTCATTATGAGAACTAGCAGTAATGTATTTCTTGTCGCAACCTATCCTAGGTGGTGAGTTTATTAGATAACAATGACGTTATAAAAACCCATATCCAGCTAGAATTGATAGGTCATACTTTGTGAGCTCATATAAGGTCATGAACTGCGGACGGATTTATTGGTATTTATCTAACATTTGAGTCATATTTCTAGTCATAGATGACGTCGCTGATAACTAAAACTTATTAGAGGATGAAGACATATTATATCATCACTAGCTAAAATTACATACTGCAAGTTGTCAATAAGTCTTCGTTCAAAATATTTGTTAAGTCTGTGGTAATTAAAAATGTGAACTTGCCATTGTGTCATCGTTAATGGACATGCTATAGGTCCTAAAATGTTAGATCATATCATGTCTTTATTTTCAATTCATCACCTCTGTCTTATAAGATCCTGTTGCTCATGTGCTCAAATATTGTTTATAATGTACTCACATATGTCACAGTTTGGTTGGTCCGGAGAAAATAACGTGCGTTCATATAGCACATCGTTGGTGGTAAGGGAGAACACTGTATCTATATATTTATATATATTATTTTGGTTGCAAGGAGACAATCAATCTTAATATTCATTTATAGCAATTTCATGTGACTTTATCGAATTAGTACTGAAATACTCGCCAAATTAAAAAATGCATAAACATAAGACATTTTGTATATATTTCACCTTAACTCAATATAGATTTTTCCGTGAAATATGTTAGTTTTTGGTAAAAAAAATATATAATGTCATATGTGTTTTATTTTGCCAGTATTTAAGTACCAGCTCGATAGGGGTCAAATTTAAATGTTACTACTAAATTCATGATTGAACATTTAACATATTTCTGTCCCCATACTTTCTCATGTATTTTATTCAGTCTTTCTCTTATATCCAATTACTATTTATACAATATTGTACCATGGAATATCGATATATAAAAGTCTTTTGATTTTTTTAAAATCTCTGTTTTTACTTTCTTATTATAATTTTATTTTTAATGTTTTCTAAATTATTCACAGCGCAATTGTCTTACATACATGTATAGCACCTAACATCACCTCATTTTTTTCTGGTGAATATTGAATTTGAGATAAGTCTTATGACCTCAAGACGACATCTTTTGCCACTGTGCCGTATCGAACGGGTAGAATTTATATTGTAAATTACATGTTTGTTTGAGCAAAATTGCATTAATAAAAAAAATTCTACGATTTTATCAAGAAAATTATAAATTGATAACATAACCAGATTCCTCTAATGATTTTCCGTGTTGTTATTTTTCAAGCAATTTAGTGCATAATGCATATTTAACAGTGTGTCTTATTTCAACATTGACATGTACATCATAAATACAGCTTAAGTCATAAAAACAAACTTTGAATACATAAGTTTTAACTTTTTTATTTCCTTCCGCTTTAGTTAAAAATAGTAACATTTATGCATTTTTATTAGAAGTCATATATGTAAATTGTGTTTAATATTTACAATGATAATTATATAAGTAAATTAAGTATTGTTACATCGGCACATGGATTATATTTGAAATAAACTTTTAATATATAAATATACACATAACGCAGCAATATTCATATAGTAATTAGCTTAAATGAATATATTAATTAAGCGCCAATTTATTTGTTACATAAAATGTTCAGCATCAAATCTCTGTAACCTTTGTTCACCACTATATAAATCACAAAGTTTACACTAGAATTGATTGCCATAGCAACTCCAATAGAAGGAACGATGATATCGAAGTACAAATAGTCTATTGCATAACTGCACTCCGTACGAAAAACAAACTTGTATAGGTAAACTACTGTTTGTGAAAACAGTGTAGACTGACAGAGAGTAAATGCCACAAGAATTGCAATAACAGTTTTTGAAAGAGTATGTTCTTGAGTTTTGTGCGATGAAACCTGCATCTCGTTGCGGTTTCGCCTAGCGACTCGGAGGGAATTTATCATACGAACAGTCACAAACAGTAATATAATAAAAGGTACCAAAAGTACCACGATTTGGTCAACGAATGCTAAAAATATCCATTGTAATATTGGTGTGTTGAACCGGGATACAGCTATATAGCATTTTTTATTATTTTGAATAATAATTGGCTTTATTGTTGTTAAAATGTAAACGCTACTGCTTAATATGAATGAGATTGTGAATATGATACACACGACTCTTTTGTTTATCGCAGTGCGCGAAAGTCTTTTTGCGTATAATGGGAAGCATACGACAATATAGCGGTTAAGTCCTATCAAAACGGCTATCCAAACAGTAACAATGTGAGTTATATTCACTAAGGGCGATGTGATATAAGCCAAAACGAAAGCCGAGTACATGCATCCAAATGTCGAATTTAAATACCAAAAACCATAGTAAACATAGACATTAATTGTGTAATTCAACAATGCGAACAAACATAATGTATCCGTTATAGCTAGAGTTTTTAACAGAAATGTAATAGAGCATTGCTTGGTCTTTCGAAGCACTGAAAACGCTAATATGTTGCCGACTATCCCTAAAATACATATTGATGCACACACAATATATGCACCGTTCCGGTAGCTTTCATTTGGAACAAAAACATTTTTCTCGAAAGTGTTCATCCTGCAGATTGAACTGGCAGTTGAATTAATTGAAAAGTTCTGCATAGTTGACGGATTGGTTCACTTTTGTGTTAAAGTATTTCTTTCATTTCATTGATAACAAACATCCATATTTGTGTTTGCTTTTGTTAATAGCTGTGATCATCAAATAAATAATGCAAGGAAATGATAATGATAATTTACATGTTTTACCATTCATACTGGTACATTAATTTAGATATAAACATACCATTATTAATCGTTGGCCCATAATAGGCTAGATGCAGGGCCACCATTGAATCATATTTAGTTTTGCGTCATGATATATGATAAAAAAGCGTACATGCGGGATTTCCCTCTTTATGAGTAAAGCATACCTTGGTGGTTACCTGCATATAACATTTTATTTTATTTAAAAAATGACGCATGGTTTGATTCCTCCTATTTTTGCAGGAATTCATCTTCAACATCCTTGTTTGAATTTGAATACATCTTTCCTAATTATTGAACGAAAACAAAATAAGAGAAAATGTTGTTATACACAATATATACAAATATGCTCGTACGGGTACGGGTAGCAAATAGCAATGTTGCGACACAGAAGTGTAAGAGTTTTCAACCAAACCAATCAAAATTAAACAAACTGCAGCATGGTTTATTATCTACCTTACAGTGCAAATGTTTAAAAAAAGGCATAGAGGCTGCTTATCGCTTGAAGACCCATTTGAAATATATTTACATTTCAAGCAATTTAAAATAACGTTTCAGCTTGAAGAAAATGGGGAGCATAATGTTCAGGTTTCTTCAGAAAGGTTTGAAAAGAGTATGTATGCAAAAGCGGCAAAGTCATGCATAACAAACTGTTGCATAGACAAATTAATCGTATGTATCACTACAACCATTTTCATTTATTCGTGAATGGTATCCTACTTATTTCATTGACAATCTAGATCAATAAACTAATTTTGATGGGTCAAGGAATTGAGTTATGTAATAACCTCCACAGATAGAACCCTTCCATCAGGAAAAAAATAAAACAGAACGGTTTAACCAAATAATACAACAAATAAATATATAATCATGTTTCTAACTTCACAAAACAATACAATCACGGTGCTTGATTGTTCAACAATATCCATAAAATACAATTTTGCTCCGGAATTATCATCTAAATAACGAAACAAACGGAAACCATTGAATCAACACAAGAGGTCAATTTATAAGATAATACCACCGTTCTCCATAATTCCCATTTAAACATTTGATTTATATTCTGCTGCATTACATGTATGAAAACATTTTAGGGGAGCGCACAACAAGTTGCCCCTTACACTAGACGAGCACCCAACTACAGAGTCTTGTAAAATATTTAATTTGAGCAAACATTTGAAACATTGAAATTCTGAAATATACTCACATTTCATTTCAGAATTAACAAAAAGGTGTTCCTAATTTTGTATATGGAGGAGCTGATAGATTGCCCCAACTAACTAGCTAGAATCGTGAGATATGACATATATACGTATATGCATGACCACTTTTCAAATATATATGAGAATCTATCATCCCTAGCTCCTAACACAATATGCTTTCTTGCTAGCATGGTCTAGCTAGGCGGGTCATTTCCACATCATATCGTTAATTGTGACAGCAAGTTTTCATTATCATACACCAGTTATATTTTATTTTATTCATCATTTTATATATTTTTGACACATAAAACACTTCAAATTCAAGGAAATAGGCCAACAACATGCACGTTTAACGTATCTGATTTGTCTGAAAGAGTATAGTTATAGTTTCATTTAATATTAATCTCGTGGTTTATTCGTATATTCATTAGCTCGGTCTGAAACAAAAACTGATTTTTTTTCCTCCGCCTTCATAACTTACGCGACGTTGACAGCGGCAAAGGATGCTATAAAAACGGCATTATTTCATAAACATCGTAAAAATTATAATGACCTTTAACATATCTGAAAATTTGGCAAATTGTCCGCTTCCGTCATTTTTCTAGACATTATCACCGAGTGCCAAGGCATACGGGGACGTGTCTATTCTTACTCTTGTGCGTCTTGGTAAACTGTAAAAGTATAATATAATAAATTTTAATCCTTTTCAACATTTTGAATAATAATTTACTTTTTGAAATTTAATTTATCTGACGAGGATGTGTTTAATACAGGATTAATAATGTCTATCTATAGTTTTTACCCAAAATCTTAAATTAATCATTTCAATTATATTGCAAAACTATCTTACTGTGTTGATATATTACATTTGAAAAATTAAACAAGAACTACGTATAATATAGTTATTGAACAAACATATAATGTATTTCAGACAAATTACCTCATCCGCGATCATTGGTCGCAATGCGTCGGCAACGTGGTACTCGCTGCATTGTTGACGATGATGTCAGACGACCTGATATTGCGCTACAACGGCACTTGTCGCAAATCGGCACTCATGATGGTAAAATACTGCTGTCTGTGTGTCATCGCCGCTGTATCGTCCGTGCCGCGCAACACTTCCTCGACATCAATCAAGTGACAATCATAAAGACGGGCAGGAATGTTAAGTGTAAGGTTGACAAATGGGGGGATTCCAGGCTGGAAATCTACTTGTCTAACACCCTTGCTCGCATCAAGCGGAGGCTCTGGTGGACTTGGAACTCTAGTGCAACCTCAGGCACGGCTGTGAGCTCACTCGTGGTGAAACGGTGGTTGGCAATGACATATTTGATTCAGTGAAGCTCGTCAAAAAATGCCTTGTATGCGAAATACATATAGTTCTATCTGCTAGAAATATGGACATACCCCCTTTAATTATGTGAAATTAATAAAAATAATTTTATATGAATATTTATTTAAAATGCATAAAGTATATATCATAGCTTTTAGATTTTATTGCTATTTATCGAATCAGATGTTTGATAATTCTCGTGGACTTGTTATTGAATAGTTCATATTTGTTTTGTAAAGAATGTATAGTTTTACTGTGTGATGCTATCTTATTAAAATTTTATATGGGTATATATTTGAATTGGTAAAAGGCATTTAGTATGCATTGACTCTTTTAAGGTGTTGAAAGAAAAACTTTTGAGTAACACAATAACCTTTAAGAATTTTCAGTGTTTTCAGATAGTTGTTTATTGTTTGGATATATGTTCATGATTGGGATATCTTTTGTATAAAATGAGGTATTATTGTACAGAAGTAAATAAAAACATGTAAGTTTATGCATTTATTTAGGTGGTCTATTACAAATAACATTAGCAAATAATGTTGATTTATGTAGAAGGCGTGTTTTATATGGATCCAGGAATGTAATGATGTACCTTTTGGATGAAATCAAGTATTATTGTACCGAAGAAATTCGTAACCTATAAGTTATTGCAATTTCTCTGGTGCTGAATAAAACAAGTGCGAGTTGCGAATGCTCTAAATTCATGTAAAAGTTTTGCTTTAAAATGTTGTTCATGTTATGTAATTATGTGATTTTGAATATACCGAATATAATGTATTCATAAATTATATATATGGCTATATTTAATTTATATAGAAATGTATTTTAAGATGTTTAATTTTATCCATTTAGTTTTTTGTTCCGCTAGCCATACAATGAAATTAACTTGGTCACTAAACGCTTACTAGTAACTAGTTAGTGACTAGCTAGTGACTGACTATACACAAGTAATTCATCCTAGCGGGAACGACTTGTGTATATAAGCTTATATTATCTTATATAAGCTAGTCACTAGCTAGTCATTAGTCAAAATATGCCCGACACAGTAACAAGGCACAGACTCGAATTTACCCATTCAAAATTGTAAACCTTACCACTAACCTAAGCTAGAATGATTTAAGCTAGGAACAGGCTAAAAAGAGGAACCGAATCTAGCTAGGTCTAACTTAACCAGCTAGCTCTAGGCTGGAGTCAGAATAGGCTAGCCCCAAGCTCGTATCTAGCTAAAATTGTAGACTGGGTTTTCTATCGTTTTACCGTTGAATAAATGAAATAATGTCCATGATTATTGTAGGATGATGGGTATTTTTTGTGAGAAATTCTCTATGAATAAATGGAAAGGGACAGTTTTATTTCTACACGAATAAGGGGCTTTAAGATGACAATAGTTTATTAATGATAATGTTACAATTGTTGCTGTCATATAAATTTTAATTTACTGATGTCTCGTAATACCAGTCTAAAGATCGTTATGTGTGTATTTTTTGTGCCTCGAGACTGACAATGGGGGAATTTATATTGCCGAGATAGAGAGAAAACCCAATGCGGATCCGTAAAGCTTTTGTCAGAGCACTCCTGAAATCTCCAGCAAAGCACCTTTGGTCGGAGTCTATGGCTTCCCTAAAGCATAAAAACAGCCTAATGCTCGAGAAACGCTTAATAGCCTCTTATGAACAAAAACGTTATCTGCAACCTGCCATCATATTAAGTGTAATTGTTACTCAAAAGTTTGGAATGCGCTATAATATATTTAGCGTATATATTTCACCTTCACTTAATACAGATTTCTTCGTGAAATATGTTAGTTTTTGGCAAAATAAATATTCAATGTTATATGTGATTTATTTTGCCAGGATTTAAGTACCAGCTCGATAGGGGCCTAATTTAAAAGTTATTACTTAAATCATGACTTAGAATTTAAAATATATATTATTTATGTCCCAATGCTATGTCATTTATTTAATTCAGTATTTCTGTTATATCCAATTACTATTTATATAATATTGTGCCATGGAAAATCAATATATAAAAGTTTTATGACCTCAAGACGACCTCTTTTGCCACTTTGCCGTATCGAACGGGTAGAGTTTATTCAAAAATCAAGTGTTTGGTTGAGCAAAATTGCAAAACAAATGGCTACGTTTTTATAAAGAAACTTATAATTTGATAACATAACCAGATTCCTGTAATGATTTTCCGTGTTGTTTGTCAAGCAATTTAGTGCATAATGCCTATTTAACAGTGTGTCGTATTTCAATATTGACATTTACATCATAAATACAACTTAAGTCATAAAAACAAACTTTGAATACCTAAGTTTTAACTTTTTCTTTTGATTTCATTCCGCTTCGGTTTTAAAACAAATAGAAGCATATTTATATATTTTCATTAGAAGTCATGTAAGTGAATCGTGTTCAATATTGTATATTTACAATGATAATTCTATAAGTACATTAAGCATTGCTACATCGACACATGGATTATATTTGAAATAAACTTTTAATATATTGATAAATACATAACGCAACAATATTCATATAGTAATTTGCGTTACTGAATATATTATTTAAGCGCCAATTTATTTGTTACATAAAATGTTCAGCATCAAGTCTCTGTAACCTTTGTTCACCACTATATAAATCACAAAGTTTATACTAGAATTGATTGCCATAGCAACTCCAAGAGAAGGAATGATGACATCTCTGTATATATATGATATTTCATTACTGCACTCAGTACGAAAAGCAAACTTGTATAGATAAACTAATGTCTGTGAAAAATGTGTGGACTGACAGAGAGTAAATGCCACAAGAATTGCAACCACAGTTCGTGTAAGAGTGTGTTCCTGAGATTGGTGCGTAGAAACCTGTATCTCGTTGCGTTGTTGCCTAGCGATTCTGAGAGAATATATCATGCGAACAGTCATAAACAATAATATAATAAAAGGTACCAGAAATCCCACAATTTGGCCAACAAATGCTATAACTATCCAATTTAAATATGGTGTGTTGAACGGGGATACATGAAAGTAGCATGTTTTATTATTTGGCAGAGTAATCGGCTTTACTGCTGAAAATATTCCAAGGCAACAGGATAATATAAAGGAGCTTGTGATTATCATACATACTACTTTTTTGTTTATTGCAGTGTGCAAAAATCGTTTTGCGAATAATGGGTAGCACACGACGATATTGCGATTTAGTCCTACCAGAACGGCTATCCAGACAGTGACAATGTGAGTTATATTCAAGAAGGGAGGTACAATATAATCCAAAATGAAAGCCAGGTGCATGCATCCAAATGTAGAATATCCGTGCGAGACTTCATAGTAAAATTTGAATAAATATTAAAACAACGCGAATAGAAATGATGTATCCGTAATAGCGAGAACTTTTAACAGAAATGTTATAGAACATTGCTTGGCCTTTCGAAGTATTAAAAACGCTAATATGTTGCCAACTATCCCTAAGATACATATTGATGCACACACAACATATGCACCGTTCCGATAGCTTTCATTTGGAGCAAAAATACTTTTTTCGAAAGCATTCAATCTGCAGATTGAAATTGATGCTGACATATTTGTCTCCATAGTTGATGAATTTGAGAAGTTCATCCCTTCAGTGTC
>LQRL01136086.1:5493-22994 GCA_001703475.1 Hydroides elegans | reverse complement strand
TTGGCCAGATTCGGCCACCGGAAATAGCCGAATTTGGCCAAAATGTCAAAAATTATCGGTTTTTCAAAACATAGGCTTTTCCAGGCTGTATCTTTGCAACGGATGGTCGTAAAGACATGGGAATAGGCTCATATGAAAGGTCTTGGCGTGAATATATGCCTTTTGACACTTTCGGCCACCGGAAATTGGCCAAAATTGTTCAAAAGCTTTGATTTTCCAAAACATAGGCATATACGAGATTGTCAATACCCCTTCGAATCGGGGGGCGGTTGGGGCCTTTTCGTGTTTCACAAATACTTTCTTGTTTTTTACCGTAGTGCAAGTCTGTATCACGGGCGTCCCATACACAAATCTACATAAATATAACAGTGGACACCACTCAATAAATCACATTTGTCCGGATGAATATTTACTTTATGTTGACAATGACACAATATATTGCTGTGATGAGAAGAAAACGGCAAGGTGTAAGTATTTTTATGATTCAAATTAATATTCCAAATAATAAAAAAATAAAAGAAATAATAAAAAAATATATACAATATTTTACTCTTATATGTTTGATATGGTTTCAGTGGTTAAAAGGGTTTGCCGTTTAGAAATTGATTGTAATTAGTTAATTTATAATGTTTCTTGTCTAAAAGATTTGATTCCAGATTTTAGACGTCTGACTGGTGAGCCTTGCATATCTAATGTATCGTTGCAGCTAATCTTCCCGTGCAGTGTATTCGAGTACGATATAAATCCCCTTACTACCAAGAAACCTGTATTGAAACATCTGTACCCGAACCAGGTAACGATTAGGATGACTTTCAATAACAATAATATAAATGTTCATATCCTTGTCTATTGAAACCTCGTATGTCATAATAATGATCTACCTGTATGTGTGACTTTTTTGAAAAAGGGAAATGTATTCAAAATAAAAGAAAATATATATTTCCAAGTAAGGGAAGAAATTGCTGAAATGAAATTGACATTCAGTCTTGTTATTACAATTTTCTGAACATACATGTATATGGCCAAATAATGTGAACATCATTACATACGAATATTATCTGTACAGAACTATGCCAAATATATGCATTTTTTGTAATCATTTTAGAATTTCGACCAGTCAGGATCAACGTTACCAGTGAATATTTAGAGTTTCACGAGGACTTGCTCGACCGTCATTCAGAGATGTACAAACGCACAAGAAAAGTTGTCTTTGAAAATGTAAGATTATCTCATTTTATGTATGTTGCTTTATAGTTCAAACATATAAATAGAGCCTACATTTTGAGTTATTTATCGTAATTTGGTAATTATGTTCAAACAAAAAAAGTGTTGGTGCAGATATATGATACACATGTGAACGTCTATTGTTGTATACACATACAATATTTTTCCAGTTAAAATAACCATATACCCAAAAAAACCCATGTATTATATTATCAGGTTTTATTTCATAAAGGTAAGATATCCTTATTCGTCCTAGATGTTTATGATATACACAAAACCTTTTATATGGTTGTTTTATAGTTTTATCAACCTTATTACTTGACCGTTTTCATGCATTTTTTTTCTAGTACGAGCAACTTTGTAACACCACTTGCAAAGTCAACGACGTTCGATTCCATCGTGGAAGCGTTATAATCGAAGTGAGTTTGGATGTAGATAGGAATATAACAGGAGCACATATGATGCAGAAAGTGGTTGAGGCTGTCAGTGAAGGGAGGTTGTTGTCGGATTATAATGTATCGGTGGATTCCGTGGCTGTACAGAGTCATAAAGCGGGTGAGTGGAAACAAATATTATATAATGATCGCATTCATAGCAAGAAATATAATTTTCATGCTAGTCGAGTGTCTCCTAGATGCGCACCTTAATGGTTTAATGTTGATAATGAAAGATAATTTGCATGAATGAACTAAATGTAGATTCTAACACAATAAACAATGCCGGGAATTCGATGTTTATTTACGGCTACCTTGCCATAAGATGCATGTACCTGTACAATGCATATGTCCAAAGATGAAAATTATGCTGATTATATATAATTTCAGAACACATCAGGGCAAGCACTTACACCGTTAAAAGCCTATGTGATTCTGTGGACGACGAAATTTATCTCAGACCACGTGACAACAATAACCGCGCAACATTAGAAATCCAAATAGATTCCAATGAACTTGGAAACGATACAGCATCATGTGCCTGTCTATTCCATGTGAATGAAGAAACTGAATCCATAGGAAAACTAAGGACTGATTTGACCATTCAAGATAATCGGGGGAATAAATTCCTCAGTACGGATATTGGATTTGAGTTTTGTTCCGATTGCTGTCGTGTCAGGCGACCGTATAGTTATGAGAGTGTGTGGTTTCAGAATAATATTCAGAAAGATGTACGTCAGTTTGCAGTTGAGATTCGACAAGGATTGCCGATGGTATCCGATACACTCAAATTACATGGTTCGTATACAGTTTTACAAAAACTATAAAACATACATCTAAATTCACACCTGTATGTATATATTCTGAGCTATGAGTTATTTATGAGCTAGGAGAGTGACCAATGAATTGAAGAGATAATTTATGATAAATAAATAAGCATGCGAAAAATCCAAACACGAATTGTATTCATTTAGACAAGATGGCTTGTCGTATGAAAATACATTTATATTTACAGTCCTGCATGAACCAGTTCGACTGCAAATGAGCTGTGGTGCCCGATTGCGATATCCCCGACCACAGAAATGTACTCGTGTAATGTACGAAACAGAAATCACGTATACGGACAAAGATGATGGGGGTAAGTGGATAAAGGCAGCAATGTCGCTGGAAATAAATGTTATAGAATGCTTAATCACGTATGTTTAATATCATATAGGATATTTATAAGACGCAATGCATGTATTTGTAATTGGAGGAGATTTCACGGAATACTTAAGAATAAGCATACATGTATACAATTCTGGAGAGAAATTATTGTATAATTCAGTGCCCTTGTAGATAACCTTTCCTCTTTAACTTTAAGGTTTCACTATTTCCCTATTTATTCATTTCAGTTGCTGTTCCGTTCGGTATTCTAGTAGTTGTTCTAGTTTCAATTATGTTTGCTTGCCTCTTGATTGCGGTCTGTGGCTTAGTCATCTCGTGAGTTTTTTTGCTATATAAAGCATTGTTTCACTTTTCTTATTGAGTACAATTAATAAAAACGCACTTTGTTTTTCTTATTCTTATTCATCAAAATTAAAGTGAGCTGTAATAATAGAAAATATGTTCTAGCGAAATTGTGATTAGTTGAAAATATATTATTATGATTTAGCTGGCTTTTTATGTTGCATTGAAAACACTTCCTGATTGAATATCTAAGACTGAAAAAAATGTGAATTTCAATTACAATTGTAAAACCTTACTAACGTAACAGACATATTTATTTTTAAGAAGACGAAATCGCTCCAAGAAATCCTCAACCAAAAACAGTCGCGAATGCCTCACCGCTGCGGTCTACTACAACAGCCCATCACATGAAACACCCCATCCCGTTAAATCACCAAACCAACTATACGAAGAAGCCGAGTATGCCTGCATTAATGATAAGGATATACGCCGAAATATCGCAGCGAAGCCCCAAGTTGCTACGAATCGAGACTCCAGGATATCGGTACCAAATGTGTACACGGAGGTGGACGAGATTGATACAAATGTGAATTCCAATGTTGTACATAGTAATCTTGAAAAGGTTAATGTTAAAGCGCCAAAGGTTGAGCCACCGCGATTGAGATTGATAATCAAGGAAAATCCGAGTGTGCCGGATTATTCACTTGCTGGAGAATGTGTTCCTAAAAACACAAATGACCAACAAAGTGCGAGATCAAACAATGACAATGCGAAGCCTACAATACAAACAGAATCGTATCCGGAGCCTAATGCAAATTTAATGCACAAACCAAGCGAATTTAAAGCCTTGGATGATGAAGACATTAGAGCCACGATAAAGCGTTTGGATGATGTGATCTTAGAAAATGAAGAACAGCAGTTTGTTAACAATGATATTTACTCAAGTGAAGATGATATTAGAGCATGGCGACTTTAGTGTTAACATAGCAGACTGAATAAAAAACGATGCGACTAATGCGATATCCATGACATTATGAAGTTTGTTAAAGGTCAACATTGAATGTTAAGTAGCTATTACTTATTTGGTTTGTTTTTTAAACATAATCATAAACTATTCGTGTTCGAATTTACATACTGTCTTAAGGGATAAGGGATCTTAGAAAATGAAGCACAACTGTTTGTTGGCAATGATATTTACTCAAGTGAAGATGATATTAAGGCATGGCGGCGTTAGTTATTAGATAACAAACTGAAAACGATTAGATTAATGTGATAACCATGACATTATTAAGTTTTTTAACTTAAACATCGAACGATTACTAGAGATGTGATTATACAATAATGCAATGATAAATGTTTCTTTGTACAATGTAGATTCCCTATAGTGGTCAGTTTTCGTTTGAAAACATTTAGTAATATTCATAAATAAATTATTTCAAATCGTGGTCTGATGGTATTATCGTTTTTTAATAATAATAGCTCATCATTCCACAAATGCCTGATAAGATATATATAAAATGATAAAAAAGTAATGCAACAATTTTAATTCACTGAGTATAGCTCATTCGATTTTATCTCTTGTCAGCAAAATAAATGTTGATTTTTATCGAAACTGTTGTCATATATATCTACTTGAAAATGTTACATAGGCCATAAGATTTTGTTCGTCTATAACCAGGATGGTTTATTTATCGAAATCAGATGTCAAAATTCTAATGTTTGTTTGCAATCAAATCGATAAATAATTATGAATAATAATGTTTATTTTTGGAACTTGTAACTCAAAATAACACCATCACATCAGCGACATCCCATATACTGTCTCAAAATACATTATTAGTTTTATTATGTAATTTTTTGCAAGCTTAAATATTTGTCACATATTTTTTTGAATACATGATCATCCCATATCACCACAAATCCATATACATGTACATTGTGTGTAAGGGTGTGCTTAAAAGGACATTTGTAAGGGCATAGCCACAGTATAAGTTGTTTACCCTAACAAAGCCTAGCTTCCTTCGTTCTTAAGGGAAATCGACAACTCGACTATGCTTTTAATACGGAACCACCGTTTTGATTTATCGAAAGGTAATACATTGGAAGTTACAGAGAAAACTGGAAGGTATGCACCCAATCTAGCCAGATCCTAATTCCAAAGATACACGACAACGTTAATTTTGCGACCGGTCGAGAAACGAGCAGAAGGCGTTTGCCTATTAAGAATTTTCTATTAAGCTAACTGCACATTTGGAATCGAATGACACTGTTGCTTAATGATTGTGAAACAATGAAATGCCCTTTCATAAAAAAAACTACTCAGCGAAATAAATCTAAGTCCTCGAGCTGCAACTGCTCCCCAAATTCCATAAATCTACTACCATCCTCGATTCAATAATTACATGGCGCCCTGAAACCGGCTCCCCGACCCGAAACCCGCTCCCACTCCCAACATTTGAGCAGATTACGGAAATAGCTAGAAATTTGAAATTACGAGTGTGGTTGCAATAGGACGTTTATTGACGTCTGAAAAGAGATCACAATCACAACTCCTGAGCGGGAATCGAAAACAATGCAAAACTCCCAAAATGCCAAGATTGTATTTTTTTATCAATCACCAATTGCCATTTCCAGCTACTCAGTAATTGTCGTATGTATTCTAGGAACATAAGGGCTAGTAATTGCTTTAAATATATGAGGGTTATTGAATGTATTATTCTGTCTGAATGAATTTTATTACCGAAAAAAAATCATTACAAAAAAAATATCAAAGGCGACGATTTCATGAGCAATTTAACTTTTACAATTCGAATAATTGTTCATGAGTGACCGGCCAAACACACAAACAAAAGTGATTTTAGTTTCTTAACCTTAGTAATTTTATTTTAATATGTGTCTGATGACATACCAAATATATTGCTTATACTTTCTACATTTACATAATAATAATATACAAAGTTAAGTAAAATTCATTCATCGTTGCTACAATCACATGAAACAAAAATTCATACATAAATATGCGGTTTTTTGTTTTTAAAGCAACAGTATTTACATATTCATATTTCATAACAAAACTGTGCGTGGATACGCAAGATCAAATTGCATATAAATTTAAGATCGATTTTTAAGATCCACGTATGCGTTCGCTACTTGTTTAACATACGTGTAGCAATGATCGGTTTAAAAGCATACTCTGGTGCAGCCACTGCAATCGTATGATTGACAAGGCAAATGCTATATATTGTTCAATATGACAGGATCCATCTTTCAATATATACATTTCAAACAGTTATAACAAAACTGGGAAATCCCAAATGACAAACCAGCTTTTGGTTTTCAACAGTTTCTAGTCAGTGCCTTTTTTGTACTGTTTATATCATTACACATTGCAAAATGATATGTTTACTGATGAAACTTCGGTCCAGGATATTACATCGCTCAAGCATAGTTTATAAACTCTTCCTGGTTCATTTTAGGAAATTGCTGTTGTTGAAACTAATTTCAATTAAGATCATGAAGCTCAGAACGTCGTAGCCAAACTAATGATGGCGACAATGGCTAGAATATTCGTGATATTTGTTTTGATGAATTTTATGGATATATGTGATTCACAAGGTAAGAATCAATAATTTATCACTATATGATAGAAACGGGCAAAGCTACGAACATATTCACCCATTTTCACCCAAGCTTAATATGATTGAAAACATATTATCATCGAATCGGCTCAAACTGTTCGATTTGATTAGCGGTGTGTGACGGGAACAGACCTACTAAAATGACGTCCTTACAGCGTTTTACATGAAATTATAAGTATGATGGATCTGTGACGAATTCCGATTTGGAAAGATGTCGACCATCGTTGAAAGGATGTTCTCATTAAGTAGAATAACAACATTTCCAAGACATCCCTTTCGTCGCACATGCATTACAGTTGCGCGCGTTTCAAACCAATCAACAATCATTATCGTGTATGGGGTTAGCAAGATCAGAATTTAGCATTTAATGTTTAGAGTTTATCGTTTATTATTTATAGCCAACTGGTTATGGTTAGTATATGTTATAAGGTGCCTTGGATTTGCATTTATGTGAAATAAAACTGTTAATTTTGGTTGGTATTCCGGTAGCCTAGCTTGCATCTCTTGCATTCTAGTGGTTATGATGAATTAAAATAAAAAAATGTGTTCTTTATACTCAACTCACATGTGTGGATCACTATCGTTTGAATTTTAGCGTTCAACGTTTATCGTTTACTTTTTATTTAGCGCTTGACTGTTTAGTCTTTGCTACCCAGCTACGAAATCGCACGTATAAAGGACGTTCATCCGACTCCCGATGTAAAAGGACATCCAATAAACCTTTATAGGGGTTAGACATGAACGTTCTTTAGACGTAACACCCGAGGACGACGTGTTACGAATGACCCTTGCCTCGTAGGTTGTTGCTAATCGAAACGGCGAGGCCTTTTATTGCTGTGCATTCATTTTTCACAGACAGGGCAATTAATGTTTCTATATAAAGAGTGTGCTCATGTATTGTATAAACACCGCCGAACAAATACAACATTTATTATCGATCTGGTAATTTTGTTTTTGTTTATAGCGAATCCATGCTGCACATGCCTGTCTCCTTGCTCTGACATAAACGATGAGAAATCTGTAGAAGAAAACATGCAATCCAATCAGACTTTATCGTCTAGATGCGATGAGTAAGTACAAATGCAAACCATTCAAATTGTTTTTGAAATATTTAGTAAATTATAAGCAAAATCTATTCGTTGTCATCTCTGCCCTGTCATTTTCATTTTTATACAGTTTGAAGAAAAAAAAACATGAATAAATCAATTGTTATCTTAGATAGCTAACGAAATAACATAAATGTATTAAGCTAAATTGACCAGCGTACCTTAACAAACATAAACATTTTGAATATTCTGTGTTTCAGTTGCATTTGCCATAAACTTGGAGAACCGCAACCAATCGCCAATGCGTGGCGTGATACATGTGATATGCAAATCGACCATTGTGAGAACGGCACTGATGACATGGGTAAGATATATTTATCGATATTTAAAATCAAGACTCAACCAAATCATACCTTCATAGATCCACAGGGTTAACATATTTGTTTAAGTTGAGTTCATATACATGTACATGTATATACTATTTATTATGATAAACAACATATATACATTATGTATAAAATACATTATGTTTTTGTACTTTATGTATTTTACGATGACGATCAACCATTCTGTAATTAAAATTAATTTCATGCATTAAAATGACTTAAATCCACAGGTTATGCAAAATGGTTATGAACGGATTAGAGGAAAGTAATGCTCGCGCCATAAGGGCTTAGATATTTCGATTCCTCTTCCTTCGGGACAATAACCATTTTTGAAAGAACCCATTAGGTTTTTATTCGAGTCGTACGTTTGTTACATTGTTATATACTCTAAAAGGCGATTACGCATCGATCATGCTGTTTTATTTTAATGACAATATCATTACGTTTGACTATATACATGTATGAATCTTCTTACAGATAAGTTCTGTTTGATGGAACAAGACATAAATATGTCAAAAGCAGTTGACTGTAACCAAACCGGAGCAACACATTGTCCTTCGAATCACAGTTGCAAAATCAACGGAAGCGATATTTTCTGCTGCCCCGAAAGTAAGTATTAACGATCTTTTGCAGATCCACGGCTGATAATTCTACCCAAAAGTCAAAACTTGATACTTGATAGGTCCTAAACGTGCAAGCTGTTCTGAAAATAGAAGTGGTTAATATATTTTGATGTCAACCAACTGGTGATTATCTGACGTTAGACAATAGGCAAATCATATGAATAAAAACAAAAATGGTGAGTGTACAATGTTTGATTTTTTGCAGATACTACCAAGCTATGTCTACAAGGCTCTGCTCTTAAAATCGGATCATTTGCTTTCAGTCCAGCTGCCAGTCCAGGTTCGTTAATAAAAAATATATATTGCATATTGGGGTATTATTTGTTTAATTGTGATGATTCATAAACTAAATTCCGAATATAGAAGAAATACAACTTTCCCAACCATATGGCATGGTTAGAATAATTGATATGAGATGTAATAATGACCACAGAAGCTAATAATTTCGAATATATAAATTCATCTATTTACGACAAAATGTAGTTTAACCTTGTTTTCAACAACACACAAATGTGCATCAAATGTCAATTGGAGTAACTATATAAGATTAAGTTAAGGACCTTGCAATAGCCAGGGAAGCTTTTTCCCCCTATGAATACTTTAAAAACCTTGGTTTGTCAGGGAAAAATATATATGGTAATTCCGATGTGGCCAGAAAGGCTTTAGGGGTTGGCCATAGTAAAGGCCATTTCCGCCAACCACCAAACCTTTCGAATATTTTTTATTTATTTTTCACACTTTGTTGAGAAACATATTGAAATCTATAAATGATTGAGCAATTCATACTCATACTCGGCTGTTAATTCTCACCATAAATCGGCCCATTTTTTTTTTAAATAGTCACCTCAGATGCCTCAGATTCTGCAACCATTTTTTTTCAATTTGCATAGGATAAACAATGCATGTTTTCGGTTGTTTATGCATGGCATAATGTACAATTTTCGTGAATCGCATTGACTCTTAGGGCCTGGCCACATTGGAAGCTTTTACTTTCTTAACAAGTAAGGAATACATGAATTCATACATTGGAAGACAGCTTTGATAGGAAATAAAAGCAAGTACAAACTTCCAATGTGGCCACATATAATGGGCTTAATATCAAAACGTAACACGTAAAAAGAAATGAGAATATGCGTGTAAAATTGACAAGGTCTCTTGCTGTCACTCTTCAGTTTCATTAATAGATTATTAAACGGTTACCTTTTATTACAGAATACATTCCCTGCAAGGATTCCATATGTCTTAATGGGGGTACTTGCTACATGGAAAACAACAAATCCATGTGCCTCTGTCCGCCCAAGTGGGAGGGATCACTTTGTGACAAAGGTACTTATCGATATAAAACCATTTTTATGAGATCATGTATTAGAAATATAAACGTTATTTCAATACCGATCGGAATTGTTTCAGTGGGTTTCTAATCTTGAATCAAAATACAATCTTGGTCTGGTCACATTGGTCTCATTTTTGAGTCGGTTTCACTAATAAACCTTTATTTAAATGTAGACTGTATTCCTTATGGAAAACCAGAATCGAAATCCTCGTTGAGTGTTTTATTGTCTTGTTGGGTTTCCCATGATTAAACATTGGAAGCCATGCTTTTGTCAGGGCTAAAAGCTGGAAAGCTTCAAATGTGGTCAGGGTGTTAAAGTGTTTATTGTTATCATCTAAATCATATATTAAATGGGATATTTTCATCATGATTCAGATCTACACCCATGTGAACCGAATCCATGTATGTATAACGGCACCTGCATTGAAAACGAAGGAAACAAAGATGGAGTTGACTGTACCTGTGCGCTGCATTATACTGGACCCAAATGCGAAGGTAACATTGAGGGTTTCATGTATAAAGTATAAAGCCAATAAAACTTTTTTTCTTTATTATAGATAATTCAAATGTTTGGAGAGGATTTCACAACGCACCAAATATCTAGTTAGTACCGTCATGAACCCGGTAATTAAAACAAAACTATATGTAAACGCACTCTAATTTGATTCAGAGTTTGACCCATGTGCCTTCAGGCCCGGTGAAAATGCATGGAGGAACGTACAATGAGAAAACCGACAATGAAATTGATGTTTGCTATAAAAAAAAGAGTATTTAATTTGTAGATAAATGCTAATTAGGCTCATGGCACCATTCTTTTTTTTCAGAGTACGACCCATGTGCCTTCGATCCGTGTCAGAATGGTGGAACATGCAATGAGACAACTGAGGATGAATTCGAATGCCTGTGTACAGAGCAATATGAGGGTGATACATGCGGAGGTAAATACAACCAAGTTTCCATGTATGGTTTAAATTTCAAACAGCTTTTTCACAACCCCGTTTGAGACAGCTGCTATTGCGAAATACGTAATTAAATGTTTAAGAAATTGAGATGTCCTTCTCATGTCTATGGGTTAAAAATTGGGCCACAAAAATGTTCATGGTGTTGTCTGTTTAAGTAAAATTATGTGAAGTTAATTTTTGCATTAAGCGGTACAATATCATTTTTATCATATGTTAAATCAAACAAATATGGACTCATTCACTTTCCTTTACATGTAAATCATTTTTGCAAACCAGTTGACAGGTGCGACAGCCTAGTTTGCCAAAATGGAGGACATTGCGTCATACGAGATATGAATCCAACTTGCAATTGCATCAATGGCTTTAGAGGCAAGCAGTGCGAACTTGGTATGCTTAAATACGCTCATAATTATCTATATATCATTTTTATATATTAACATAATATTGGATAAATATGAGTCAACTAATAATTCCGGTCTTGTTAAAGACCTTTTTTGCTAGAAATGCATCATACGTTTGACACTAATCAGATTTGTTTTACTTAGAATATAGACCTATTCATTATACATATACACATGAATAATGTTATGTGCAACACTTACCTAACTAATCTTATCGAAAATAAATGGTAAAAATTACTCATCCTTTACGTTAATCATAGGTTATAAGCGCTACAAAGTGAGGTTCATTGCGTCACCTACCGTGGAACATCTGCAATTCCATGTTGACCTGCTCGATCAGAGTACAGAGCGATACAACCAGTCTTCATCAGATATTCAGAATGCGGTAGGCATTTTGCATGATGTAATATAGTATTACTGTAAAAAAAACTAAAACTAATTCATGCACGCTTGAATAAATAGTTCTGACATTTTGTATTTTGATTTTATTATGAAATTAAAAATGTATTCCGTATGTACTGAATCACAATAGAATGTGCTTCCTATTTCGGGTGTGGCCACATTGATCACACTAATCTTCAAACCACTTGAGATCGTTGTTACTATGACAGAAACACTTTGTTGGTTTAAAACAGGGATTGAATACGCTTCAAACCATCTTCAAACCACCTTCAAACTAATCTTCAGGCCAGAGACGCATATGTAAATGTACATTTACACCAGATATGCTGGTTTGAAGCGAGTTTGAAGGTTGTTTGAGGGTGGTTTAGTAGAATAAAATTATTTATTGTCGCAATGACCATAAGTGGTTTGAAGGTAAGTTTGGTAAATGTAGTCACACCCTTAGTGAATAGATATGTTATCACGCGATACATTAGAGAAAATTTTCTTTTGGCATTGAGCCAAAAAAGAAAAACAAAATTTGATTCCTATATAAAATCAAAGGAGATAAGAAATCACATGCACAATTAACGGATTTTCAATTATTTCAGTTTGAATCGTTGTGCTCAAACCAATGTCAACCGATTCATTTGGTTTCGTTCACAAGAGGAAGCATCAAAATAGAAATTCATATTGATGTTGATGACAAAATGAAGACAACCGCCTTTCTGCAAATGCTTGTTGGGGCAATAGACGATAAAATATTTCTACCCGATTACAAGATTTCATCTGATTCAGTGGAGATAGAGGATGCAAATGGAGGTAGCCACTTTTCAATATTTTCAATGTTTTTCTTAAAGATTATTTGCAAGTTGTTAGCTAAGAGTACGCCTTGATATCTGCATAGCCACAGCACTGTTATGTCACTAAATCGGGAAAACTCCATTGTTTTTAATATAAAATATTTAGTGCTGCTTTTAATGATTTACTATAAACATGTAAAATAGGTCCTGGCAACATCGAAACCAGTTTCCTTACAAACCCTAATTTGGAAACTAGTGTTTGCTAGAAACTAGAGACTATATAATAAGGGTATTGCCAAAAAATCATTTCTACTAAATCTTATCATTTCTACAGATATTCTGCAACAAAACCAGTACATTCTAAAGAGTTTGTGCGAACCCTTTGACGATCTGGTTAGACTTAAACCAAAGAAGACGCAAGCGAACGGTAGCAAGCGAGCAACTTTGCAAATTGCAATTGATACAGAAGACGTACCCGATGATATATCAGCCTGTGAATGCCTCTTTGAAATTACAAAAGCCAACATCACTAAACTGCGCACTGAATTTTCGTTACAAAATAGAGCTGGGAATCAAGTATACACAGAGAGTATTGAGTTCAGAAGTTGTAACCAGGAATGTTGTGAGATTTATAGACCAAAGAGGAAAACAAGTGATTGGTTCGAAACCAATCGAATTGACGGTACACAAAAGTTTTCGTTTAAACTTAAACAAGGAGCGCCTGATGTCGACGACATTCTTAAATTACATGGTAAGAAGTGTGAATACTCATGCTCATTATTTTTCTCAAGCTATTATAGAAAAATAAGTAAGCCATGTAGAGCATTACATTGTTTTTTTTGTAAATTTAGAATGATGCTAATTTCCTGAGTGTGATAATAAGATCATCGCTTATGATTGTTCTATACGTTTTCAAACATTATATATGTATCTTATTTGCAGTTTTATATAATCCGGTCCAAATCGAATTGAGCTGTGGGATGGACCTGAACATCAACCTACCCAAAACATGTCCATCGAAAGTGAAACCAACAACAGCAGCACCAAGTGAAGATACAAATGTTCTAGATGGTCAAGGTATGTCGTGAAAAGTTAATTTTTTTTTTACCATGACAGATTCCCTTACTGTGTTGATCGGTGGAGCTAGAAATTACGTGTACATACATGTATGATCGTTTACAGGATTGATTTTGCGTATGTGTGTTTCCTCTGAAGGAAACTAGTAGCATATTGCATTAAAATATACTCTAGATAACCTATTTGTTTCACTCAGCTTTCCTTAATTCATAAGTTATCATCGAACATCATTTGTTTTGTATCAGGTACGTTTGCAGTTGCTGTGGGGGTATGTGTGTTGGTGGTGGCTGTTTTTGGCGTTATAGCTTACATGTGTTTCAGGTAATTGTTCATCTTAACATTTAGGTATAAACACTGTATATTAACTTATTTGGGTCATCTGGAGTCCTCATTAAGTCCTTATAATTAAAGTTAATGACAACTAATTTCGTATATGTGAGCATGGAATATAATTTATTAATCAGAAAGTCATGTCTATCTATGCCAACTTGAGGCAACAGAATACAGAGTCAATGTAGGAAATTCCAGCCTTTATTAAACAAAAACAAATGGCGCACAGTCTTTTGTGTGCTCAATAACGCTATAAACCAAAGCATCCTATCTTGTTATACAGGAAACACAAACAACAAAATGCAACACAAAACGCACAAACAGCACTTTCAACAAACGAAGCTTACCGACTTGATTCCAAACCTCAAGCCTCCACAAGCCGTGATACTGTCTACGAAACTTGCGAATATAATTATATATCAGAAAAGGACATGGAAAGAGCCAAATCGAAGATCGCCAAAGCGGACGCTAACAAGAACCGAAAACGCCTGTCTATTCCTAATGTCTATAAAGAGGGAGATCAAGCTGAGGGTAAGATCCCTCATTCGCCTCCTTTGAGTCCCGTTGAGGAATATTCAACA
The DNA here is from genome assembly GCA_001703475.1 of Hydroides elegans. Lineage (NCBI taxonomy): Eukaryota > Metazoa > Annelida > Polychaeta > Sabellida > Serpulidae > Hydroides > Hydroides elegans. Next base: position 8,326 of record LQRL01136086.1, on the reverse strand, counting down.
GCGGATAGAGGTGAAATACCTGATGTCAAGAAGGTGGTTGTCACACAAGAGGACTATTCACTGGCTGGGGAATGTGTGCTTCCAGGTCAAAAGAAGGACAATGATGTAAAGGAATCTGTCACAAGGAACGAAGATGGAACTACAGTGGATGAACAGCAATGCGATAACCCGAATGAGGACAGAAAAGCAGGTCAACCAAAACCCACGGATGAGAGTGCGACTTCAGCCAAATTTACTCATCCGGGGACCAGTTCCAAACAAAAGCCGAACGACTCTCTGGTTGAATCCGACTTAGACGAAACAGCTGCGAAAGATGACCAAACTGGAGATCCAGCAACAGAAGACGACCTAGCCCCTACCAATCCGGTCAAACCAAATATAGCGGACGGCCAACCGGTGACACGCAATCTTGCCAAGTCAACAAGTAGCGAGGCACCCGCTCGTGCTACGAATCCGCTGGCCTCCATTAAAGAAGACCCTGACGCGACAAAGAGCAAAACGGAAAATTCCGAGACCGGATCACCTGATGATGTTGATTCTCAAGCGGAACTGGGATCGAAACTATGTGTGCCTAACGGAGATGCCTCAACATCGACTAAGGAAATGGAACAGTTTGTTCAAAATGAACTGTATTCAAGCGATGGAGATTTAAAATGTTGAGTACTTTGAGTGCTCTATACAGGAACATTGTGAAACTACAGCACAATAACTGTTATACAATAACGCATACCTGGTAGACTATAAAAAAGCAGTAGACTACAATATAGGTGGTATGTTTTATGGTAATTTTGCCAAAGTCAATGGTAAGTGACAACAAATTTTGTATAAATGCTATAGATTGTCGTTTAGTGTTGGGTTTTCCTCATACATGTATATGACGATATACCATGTACATGTATATAACAAATGTTTTCTCAAAAGTGCCTTATTTGATTAAGACCTTTTAAATTATTTTGTACCAATTATTTGAATGAAGTTAATAGTATACTTATAGTATACTGTATAATAGTATACAGTACTGTTTGTGTGTAAATATAAGTTACGCTTATCTTCTAAGAGTTGTAATAATGTAATTGAATTGGACGATGCGCGGTTTTGTAAGCATTTCTAAGATTTCTAAGGGTACAATATACTCTAGTCAAACTTATAGCTCATCAATATTACGTTGTTAGGATTATCATATATGCATTAATCTGAATTAACCCACTCGGCAAGGGTCGTCCATAGTACGTCGTATTCGGACGTGACGTCGAGAGGACGACCTACTTTGGGCCCGTATGAAAGTTTTCCGGACGTCTTTTTACGTCCCGAAGTCCGTAGAACGTAATTTGTACGTCAGAAACGGACGCGACGTCGATGCAACGTCTTTTCTACGTCCGCGACGAATAAGGACGTCCGGGAAAACTTTCACACGGGCCCAATTCAGAGCGTCCGTTCAACGTCCGTGGACTTCTTGCCGAGTGGGAAACATTTCACAACGAATAAAAATTTATGCAAATTTCGTTTTTCTCGTGTGAATAGAAAGTTTTAATATGGTAATGTCAATAAGACTATTTTTCAACCAATATTGCAAATAAAATTTTAGAACAACTGTATCCATATAGACGTCTTCTTGTGATAACTAATAATCAAGTTTCAACTTGCTTCAATCAAAGCGATTTTATAGATTTTAATCTTGGAGGAAACATAATAATGTTGTATTGTGGTGACTTGTAAATACCATCATGTACAAGTCATAAATCAAGGCGTGACAACATTTATGTATTAGCATAATATGCATAGGTTTAGTTAATAAAGAACGAGATGCTGTAAGTGCTGTAAATGTCAAAGGGCTGCAAAAAAAAAAAAAAAAACGTTTAAATTGTCAATTTTTAATAAAATTTAATTCAAAGAGTATAATTGTAATACACATACACTGCATTTTGTATTCTTGTAATATATTGATTCTATATACTATTCATTCATTCATTGTCGAAAATAAAAGATATGAAGCATTTCAAATAAATATTTGTTATTCTATACTAGTCACAGATAGCGGTTTGGATCGCACCGAAAATACATTTTGTGGTGATTTTTCTTGGCAAGTAACTATTTTTGTATGCAATATTTGTAGTTGTGTTTGAAGATGTTTTATTGAGAAAATCTTAGTCGAGTGGCTTTACATACGAGGGTATCTTATTTATCTCGATTTATTTTGTGAAATATTTATACTGAAATATCTTCATGACATTTTCAAATAAAAACAAAAAAAAAAAGAAATGTTCTTATTAAACATGTTCAAGAAATATGGTGCATTAATTATTGTTTACACAAAAACATTCCTTAGATACCAAAATGAACAATCTTATACCAACTTTCAAAAAGCTTTCGTTGTGTGCTCCTGATATCAATCAAATCGCCCGAATTTGAGTCAGACGTTAGTGTGGCAATCTTCAATGATCAACAAAAGCGAACATTTCGTAACTTCACAAAGACGTGAAAAGATGTTCTTAGAGCGCTCTTAATCTGCGTCTGGTTCGGAACATTTAATTCTAATATATCTAGCTAAATTAGGATAATGTTAATTTTACTTGAATTATAGATAAATGTTAATGTCACATAATCCTTTAATCGGTGTTGTTGCTGGGATATGTTTAAAAAAAGTACATAGATATATCCTGTCTGAAATGTATAATTTTGCATCCTCGTTTATTGATTAAATGCACTTAATAAAATAAGTAAATAAATAACAATTTCAAGGAAGTTATAAAACCCATTAAGTTAAGTAAATCTCTAAAAACTACCTGTTAGTTTTATATGTTTATCTAATGATTATATTCTAATCGAAATCCGA
>LQRL01136083.1:6776-17526 GCA_001703475.1 Hydroides elegans | reverse complement strand
TATGTCCTTTTTGCAGATGACACAAATATTTTTAAGTCAGGAACCAATGTAACAAAATTATGTAATGAAATAAGTATAGAGTTAGACAAACTAAGCGTATTGTTTAATGTAAATAAGTTATCATTAAATGTTTTAAAAACACACTTTATGGTATTTGGACCTAATAAAAAACATGTTAATGAAAAGGTTATGATTGATGGTAAAGAAATAGAAAGAGTAACATTTACTAAATTTCTAGGTGTTTTAATTGATGAAAAGCTTAACTGTTCGCACCAAATTGACAATGTTAGAAATAAATTATCTAAATGTGTATCAGCAATGTATAGAATTCGCAATTTGGTTAATTATGGTTCTCTAGTCTTATTGTATAATTCACTATTTGTACCGCATTTAAATTATTGTAGTGAAATATGGGCAAAAACATATCAATCAAATCTTCATAAACTAACAATTGTTCAAAAAAGAGTTATAAGGATTATAAATAGAGTAGATAGGCGTCACCATACAAGTAACTTATTTCATGAAATGAGAGTATTAAAGTTTTTTGATATGGTTAACTTTAAAAGCTTACAAATAATGTAAAAGGCATATCATGAAAGCCTTCCTAAAAATTTGCAAGGGTATTTTGAAATTAACTGTAAAAATCAGGTGCATGTTACAAGGTCAAAAAAAAAACAAATTTAAAATAAGGTATGCTAGAACAAGTCTTAAAGCTAAACTGTTATCAGTAATTGGTCCAAAATTATGGAATGAATTTCCAACATCAATATCAACTGCACATAGCATTTTCATATTAAAAAAATGGTTAACAAGACTGTCCAAGGACAGTGTGCCACCGCTTGCAATGGCTAACTGTTATTGAAAATGCTAAAAAAAAATGAAACTTTGGTTATTGATTGGCCAGAGGCTTCTCGAGAGGCTAATCCTGACTATGGAAAAAATATAATAAGAATGATCTGTTCTTTTTGCTACAGAAACAACCTGCAAAATGTCTCCACTAATTTCTATGTAGTAAAAGATATTGACGATCCCTAGGAATAATCCCCCCTCCCGCAGAAATCCCCGTGTTACTGCTAATCTCTCAAAAAGGTCCAAGAACTCACCTTCACGATTTAGCAGATTTTACGGTACAGCAAATCATCCTTTATTCGCGTCCCGAGTAATTTGACTTGGGACTTTCAGGCATTCTAACAATGTAATAGGTTTCATTTCTGATCGATAAGGAAGTGGAAAGGAAAATGGTAAGTGGCATCGGTACTCATTAAGATATCGACACAACCAATGTATGATGGTAGGACCATACACATGTAATTATTCTTCCAGATGCTCTGACACAGCTTGTGAAACATAAATCAAGCTTTGTGAAATCCCGAGTTGTTTGCGAAATATCGAGACACTGTGTTGTCGGAAAAACTGACTTCATAAAATGCAAAAAGCTGTCATTTTGATTACGAGATATATCGTAATTAAAATCTCCAACAATAACGAGATTTTCTGAAGTCTGAAATCGTGCCATCAAAAGGATGCCCTCCTTGAACTTTTTGAAGCTACAGTTTGGCGACTTGTAGACGACCATAATTGTTGTTAAATGGTGAGAAGGGTTGTATAGCTGCACTTTTAAACACTCAAATTCCTTTGTAGATATAGTTTCAACTGAACCAATTTCGATTGACTGTTTAACATACATTGCTAGTCCATGAGGAGGTCTCAATCCTCCCAAAGAGGTTTGATCATTTCGAATTATTGGTCGAAAACCTTCTATTGCGAATTCGGGGTATGGTTCGTTGCAAAGGAGTCGAGTTTCTGCTAGACAAATAACGTCAGCTTTTGTGAATGTACTATCATTTCGTATCAAAGAAATGTGTGGGCGTAAGCTTTGTGCATTCTGAAACACAACTGACAGCTGACATATGTCATCGCCAACAGGTGTGTACGATAAGCAGACAGCTGCCTCTGTTCGCAAACGTTCCATTTCATCGACTACTCGGCTATCGACCTGGATATTTCCACTAAAACCATTGAGTAAATATAGACCGTTTAAACTTTTCACTCGACTGAATGCTACATAATGCTGGTGTGGTCGAGAACCTGACGCCATGTCAACAATGATACATGATTTAGTTTGACCCTGTGCTTTATGGATCGTCTTAGCCGATGAAGCTTTAAGTGGGAATTGCTGTCGTACAATAGCTTTTCGTCTAAACATGAAGGTTCTACGCACGCTCCATATAGGTGTCCATGCTGTTGATACCTCGGGGTATTTCTTGTAGTAATGCATATATTCTTTTCTTGTCGTTCGACCAATAGATCTCTCAGGGAATTCGACCCAAAGGCAACTGGGAATTGTGCTTCGATTCATGTAGTGAATCTTTCTCAAAACACATGGTGTGCCATTACAAATGCCATCTTCGATAGATATATTATGAGTGGTGTCATATTGAAGACCTACCGCAACCTTCAAAACTTGACTTAAGTTGCCCGTATCATTCGTCTTTTTTACCACTAATTTGTTTCAGGATTCTTTCTTTTACGTCATGCGTGTCTTGGCCTAAAACTGTATCCGAACAATTTATTTCTGCCTTTTGTGTACGCGATTCATTGAATACGTCTTCATTATGTTTGTCGACAGCAGCATTGCAAGGAAACAAATGAAGATCATGTTTTACTTCAGAATACTTTGAATCCGTTGTCTTGATACTGCGTGTACGGAGAAGAGCTACGTCTTCTTGTGTTTGATTTCCTTCTCTCACTCGATTTAGCAGTTGTGCAAAAACTATATCGTTTTTTTTGTCGCATTATCTCTGTCAATTCAATCATTTTGAAATGCTCTTGCCATAAGTTTGGGGCTAAAGTAGCGTAACCAAAAGAGCAATCTAAAAAAATCCAACTGTCTCCGACAGGGCGCAATTGAAAAAGATCTCCCACTAAAATGATATGAACTCCTCCAAATGCCTCTTTGTTTCCTTTGATTTCTTGTAACCTTAAGTAGAGGAAGTTAAGCATTCCATTTCCTACCATAGAGACTTCATCTATTATAAGAACAGACAAGTTCTTGAACTTGGACTGGAATGTATTACGCCTCTCATCCGACAAAGGCTTGTACACAAGCTTCTTATTCGGTTCTATACCAAATGCGCTGTGCAATGTAGACCCATTTATATTGTATGCTGCAAGACCTGTGTAAGCACACATTTGAATTCTTATATCTTCAGGATTCTGACCTGAATCTGAACAAAGATTCCTATGCAGCGCCTGATAAAGTGTGCGGATCAAAAGCGATTTGCCAACGCCAGCACCTCCAGTTATGAACAGACAAAGCTGTAGTTTTGGCCGAAATATAAGGGAATGGATAATGTGTGTGAAAATTTGTCGCTGCTTGTGATTCAATTTAGATAACAAATCAAAATATTCATTTTCGGGGCATCTCGATTAAATCATATCAAACTCATCGTTCGCTAGATGCGTTGCTAAACCGATGTCAATACCTAGGTCATAATAGGCATGTTCACGTGTTTCGGGTTTGTAAAATACGTATTTGGATGCCGGAATAGGTTCGTTTTCAGCATCTCTAGCTTCTATACTTTCAATGTTAGGTGAAATTTCACTATTTTCAACATTGAGTGTCTCGGTTGCTGCTTGCTCAATGTTTTCAAGTAGTTCTGCATTGGCATCATACTGTTTTTTCGTCTGGTTTATTTGCTCATACACTGATTTCGCGCGCTCTTCGTAAGTGCTAAAGCCATCTAAAAGATCACTTTCCTCGTTTCGCCAAGGATAAAACAACATTAATTGTTCTCGAAAGTAGTTTTCCGGGTCAGTTGTTTTGTTATACCTAACATATCTGATGATCTTTGGTTTAGTGCGGACATTGATTTTGAAGTCGCCATCAATCACCGAATAACGAGTTTTTCTAAACGTTTCTATGCCATTTTCGACATCTAAATTGACATTGGCTTCGTCATCAACGCTGTCTAGACTTTCGTCATCAAGATGCTTACCTTTATATGAGGTAACAGAAATGACCTTTGAAACAAAGTCTGCAAGACAATAATTCTCAAGAACTGGCTGTCTCCTGGAGTATCGTTTTACGATATTGTCTGCTTCTATGTCAATGGAACTATCAGGCAATGCTTCCAATTCCTTTTTGCTTTTCATAAGAAAAGTTCGTTCGCCCGGGGGTGATGTCGGTATGAATTCACAAGCTCTACTTTTTGACGACATACTTTGTTGAAGGATAAGATAAGCTGCTTCCTGAGCGCTCACTTCCACAGCATTCAAAAATTTGTTCCTAATATGTCTAACAGATTGCTTCAGTGTATTATTTCCTTTTTTGGTCTCTTTCAAAGCTTCTGCCATTAGTGAACTCATTCCTTTTGCGCTTTTGTTAATGTACGATACTATATACATAGCACATGCATATGCGTCGAGAATGAATTGGATATCATGGTTTCCTTTCCATACGTTGAGCATGTCTTTGATGTATGGGTTGATTCTATTTTCATTTGGTTCACGTTTGAGGAATACCTTATCACTCGTAATGCTTGTTTGAACTGCTTTAATGTAATCACTTTCACTTAATTTTATGTTGCTCAAAAAATCGTCAAAGGTTTGGTGATCTTTATCAACAAGATGCGTCTGAACTGTTTTAAAATATTCCTCAAAAATCGGCCTATCGTCTCCTTCAAAAGGTTGCAATATGACAGTGTCTCGCATGGGTGGAAACGGAATACCAAATCGACATTCGGCTTTGCCTCCTTTACGACAGGTTCGTGAATGCTTATGTTTTTGCATGGCCAAATATTTCTCTGAGATAGGGTCCACGTTTGCACTTGATGATGTGACAGTGTCAATATAATGAATAACGTCTTCTTCGTTATCCTCGCCGTATTTTGGAGAGTTCTTTATCCAAACAAGCATGTGAATATGAGGAGAACCTCTCTGCTGAAACTCTACGCGATAAAAATAATCTTCCATTTCGCCTATTGGACTGTTGGGGCTTTTCAAGATAATTTGAATAAACTGTGAAACTCTGTGATCAAAGTGTCGCACACATGTAACTGGATCTGACTGAACGAGTCGTGATCTTGTTTCCCAAGATAGGGAATCTGTAGCTACCGCTTCAGTGTAATCCGCATTATCAACCAGCTTTCCAAGGGTCACAACAAGCTCAGACCAATGTAAATCATTAGCACTGAAAGACAGAAACAAAGTAGGGATACCAAGTTGTCGAATCATTGCAAATACATCCTTTTTTTGCTGTTCCCAATATTGAGGTGAATTTCGAATGGTTTTGAAAATTCTATAACCTTCATCTAATCTTATAAGACTCTCACCCATGTTGTCTTCCAAGATAAAACCGGCTGTATAGGATTTTCCTTTTGTTTGCATCGTCTTACAGCAAGATGAATTTTATTACACACTTGTTCAGTCTGCAATCTTTTCATTTTGTAAAATAAATTTGGAATATGAAGGGCCACTCGTCTGTCAACACTACGCAATTCCCATTTGCAGATATCGCTGTAATGAACAGGAACATGTCGTTCTGAATTATCGATGCGTTTTTGTCCACAAAAAAGTGTGGGAAAAGAAAGGTACTCTGAATTAGGGTCCTTGAAAATACTGAGAGGTCGCTGACCTTCCCCAGGGGCTACAGATATAATCACATTCTTATCATATGTTTGATCATCTAAAAATGTCACCAGAGGTGCCTCGTCTTCTACCTCGCTAAACGTGTCGTCTGAGTCATTGTTTTCGCTTTCGTTTGAATTCGGGACAATTTCGTTGGACGCTGCATTACTGACGGTCCAGTTTTCATCTATTGAAATATTTGCTTCCTTGTAAAAATCACTGGTGGTCGTCAATGTTTTCAATGCATTCAATACAAATGCTGGCCGGACATTTTCAGTAACAACTGTACTTTTCAATTCTTTCATTCTTTTAAGCTTTATTGGAACGGTTTCGGACTCATTTTGCAACCTGGGTAAAGCTCGAATAGTTGGTACAATCTCGGTGGGCACATTTACAACGGATCCCTTTAAAGAGAATTGACCTCCGCTATTCAAAGTTCGAATCTGCATAAACGGTATTCGCAATGAAATCAAGCGTTCCTCTAAGCCATTTAGTTGCAATTCTGGTAATTTATCTGGAAATGCCATGTCGTTAAACACAGAAAGTCGTGGAATTTTTCCTTGGCGTAAGTTTGTTGCACATGTATTACAAATCCATTCCTCATTCCCAACAGAATGACAGCCAGTCACACATTGCTTCAGAAGCGATGAATCAATGTTTTTAGAGACAGAAGACAACAGTCTGACAGATTGTTTGAACCAAGTTTGGTTACAACTGCTGCAAACATATGCACATGAGTCTCGAATCGCTTCATGAAATTTGTCAACAGCTTCCTCAAACGAATTACCCATTTTACGTTTTTTCCTTAGCAAAAAGTCGTTGTTGCTGTAACTCTTTCTTTTTCGGGTTATTTTCATTCTTTGTGCAGATTTTTCTCTGTGCTCTTGTCTTTTGTGTTCGTTTGACAACATCTTTTTCATGCCGTCGGCAGTTCTTTTCCTATGAATTTTCCTTTTTTGCTCATTTTGTAGGGTTTTTCTCATACTTTCTACTGATTTGTTTTTGTGTTTTTGTTTCTTTTGCTCATCGGTTCGCATTCGTCTCATGGCTTCAGCTGATTTTTCTTTGTGCTTTTGCTTTTTTTCCTCATCTGCGAGCATTCGTCTCATAGCTTCAGCTGACTTCTCCTTATGTTGTAGGTTCCCTTCGTGTGTGCATAATCGTTTTCTCATTGTTTTTGCAGACAGCTGGTTGTGTTTCATTCTTCCAGTTTGGGTTTCAAGAAGCCTTCTCATTCCTTCCACAGATCTCTCTTTATTTCGTTGTTTTCCTTCTGATGTGCTACGAACTCTTTGCATTCCTAATCGGGCTAAATCATTTTCTTTTTTCCTTATTGTTTCCTTTTCACGCCTTCGTTTCATGTAGTTTTTCATGTATTCATTTTTGTTCGGCACCTTGGCACCTTTTAAAGCAATTCTATCTTCATGAAATAATTTCTGACGGTTGTATTGATCTTCAAAATAAGATGCTATGGCTTTTCCATGGTCTATTGTTTCTGTTTCTTGCACAGGAAACGCTTGTTGTTTCGGCACACTAGCAAGCGTTACTAAGGGCACAATTGTCTCTGCATTGCCGGAGCAGTTTGTGGGGACATTTTCAGGTTTTTCAATAGATTGCTGTGATCAAATGGCACCAATTCGAACTGCTCAGACGGCGAAAGTTCAAGTGATTGTAAAAATAGCTTTTCAATATAGCTTTTCAAACCATCCAAATGATCAACACCATCAAAACAGCAGTTCCTATTGAACTCAACAAACCATCGTTGCCCCTGGAATTAGGGTCAAATGTGTAGAAACTATTTTCTATTTTTGCAACCGCAATCGTAAGACCACCACAGAATAGCAAGCATGTCTGTGAAATGTTCATTTTTTTCACAAGAGCTTCGTCGATGCTCTTCGCAATGCATGCATCAGGACCACACATATTTGGCTTCAAAAGGCCAACCTCAATATCGCTTTCGGAGTATTTGCATACAAAGGATTTGTTAGATAATTGAACGATTTTCGGAAGTTCATTTGCCATGAGCATCTTAGGTGGAAAACCAAGCGCCTCACAGTGTTTCACAAACTTTGCATTTCCATCAATGACACATGAATCGACGTGTCCTGATGTCCATGATTTGGGATTTTTGTGTGTCATACGAATCAATGCAATTAAAGAAATATAAGCGCATTGTATTCCTGGATACCGGAATCGAGTATTACCTTGGTGTAAGGTTCCTGGTATTACCTTGAATAAGTCAGAATTATCGGCATTGTCTACCAATTCTGTTTCACTTTTCAAGTTGTCATTACGCGAAATTAGTTTATTCTGTTCACGCTGTTGCGCAGCACATGCACGTTTTCGTCTTCGTGGCATCACGAAGCTTTCTGATGATATGATTCGCTCGATTTGTTCGTTTGCTTGAGAGTTTTCTCTCTCATTCAGTTCACCACAGTTTTGTCACGATTTAAGCCGTTAATAACCGAAAAGCACGTGACGCGCAGTCGGTGGTTGCAGTTCGCAAATCAGGCCAATATCATCCACATGAACTACAAAATGTGGAATCACCTCGCTTTCGGACGATAAAACCGAGGTCCAGCTTTATCGAACACCCCCTATTTGAAAACGTTTTAAAATTCAAAACACGTTTTCAAGTCGGGTCGGACTTTTTTTTTATTTTATTTTACTTTTTGCTAGTAAAGAATCAAAACTAAAAATTAAAGACGTCGATAAGAAGTGGTTGATCTGAAGACCAATGCAGGGGAATGAATGTTCAGCAGATACGCAACAGTCACTTGTTTTGCAAATTCAACGGCCTTCACTCATATAGTCAGTTTACTGCTCTGGTAATCACTGTACAACGATGGGCTTAGTTTCTCTGTCTAATGAATTCTCACAGGCTGAACGGTTGATTATTCATTCATGTGCTCATGCAGCTAGAGTTAGAGATACACAAAGCGATTCCTGGTTATAGTTCAGGCTTATCCTCAAAAGGACTAGCGTCTCAACTTGAACGGTACCAGAAGTCTTGATGTAGCAACGGCATCAAACCTACAAACAAAAAGAAACACATATGTAGTCATCCATAAGACAAAAATATCTTTCCCGTTGCTGTGCTATTACTGCAATTTTGATTTTAAAACATTTTCTTTCAAGTTAATCAAAGTTAATAAACATTTTTCTTTCTCTTTCGTTTAATTGATATATATAACCATGTTATCGCTATACCTCGTACTATTCTATACCGCAAACCTCGTACTATCCTTTATGGAATCAAGAGTTTGTTCATTTTAAACGCGTGTCAGGGACCCCCTGATATGTTTAAATATTTACACCCCCTGTCACCCGAACAGACACGCATATAAAACAATGCACACCCGACAAAATTTAAACTTTTAAAAGTTATTACAATAATTTGGAACAAAAATAGCACAGCTCGGGAAATTATCGCACACGATTTTTTTGCGCCTTTCCGATCGGGTTGAACTTCTTGAATTTGGCAACAATCCTGTAAAATATAATAAATTAAATTAGTTTGCACATAAACAAGGTTTAAACGCAATCGAAAGCAATTAAAAGATTGTCTGAGAAAACTTGAACATAATCTTTAAATCTTAATATTACTTTCTTAAAAGGCTATATTTTCCAGATAATAGACAAATAAAAAAATATACCTAAATGGTTAGCGGAAAAGAAAACTTATTTGAACTTACAATACATGTTTAACTTCTTCTTATGTCTCGCACACCTGAAACATAAATCTATTGTTTTGTTTTAAAACATTTTTTTAATAAGAGGAATCTTGATACCTATGTACAAACAACAAATTTTATCACATAAATTTCAAAATATGAATATAATGGTGTGTAAAATATGTTGAGCATATTACAAGACACTGTCCTTATTTCATCGCAGCAGAACCGATTCGATTGTGACGTAATAATCACGTGGTCCCCGCAAAAGCGTCTACAAGTGCATCTGTACTATTCAAATAGAAAAAATATAAGCAGCCATAACTTTGCTTATATAAGCAAAAACGCGATGAAAAGCACAACTAGAATACATTAGACCAATAAGAATATTTTTACCAAGTTTCATTAAAATCGGTCCAAAACTCGCGAAGGGGTAGGCCGACAAAGAAAAGTTAACGAACTAAACAAATAAATAACTATATCAATAACGGCAAAGTGATGGTACAAACCACGTCTTGCAAAGCAAGCCGTGGCTAAAAAGCGTTTCATTAATGATTATTGAAAAAGGCAAATACTCTGTAACAAGGTCAATTAATATAAAATCATCAATTTTTTTTCATTAATGTAAAATCATCTAAATCCATATAATGTTTTGTATTGTTGCTGCATTTAAATCTCACTTTAACAATGTTATTATGGTATAAGGGCTGGCTCTATATAAGTATTACTTCAAGCCGTTGCCCTTCATATTTCAATGGTGGTATGCTATCAGGTTGTATTATATGTTTGTATATACTTGTTTTTATATATGTATTTGTTATGTTGAAATTTGAATAAAACTGTTATTATTATATTATTATTATGAGGGGTCGAAGTATCATGATGAGGGGCCAGAGTATCTTGTTCAAAAGGGGCCGACGCGGTAGGAGCAGTGGTGTCCAAACCCCTATCGGTGCACATAATACAAGAAATGTGATTCGAACTGTTGGTGCAGTTGGTTCAATTCACATATATACAAGTGTAGTGACTACATGTGGTGCAGGTCGCAATAAAAAGAATAAGAAAAGATAGATTATATTAATTCCAACTTGCAACCTTTCGGTTGAATCGCGTGGACAATTTTCAACGTCTAACACCGCTCATGTAAATACTTTAGCATGGTACACAACTGTATGATAATATTTTACGCATGCGAGTCCATGTCTCTTCAATAATATCTAATATATATTTTTATGCCCCAACCCAAAAGGTTGGGGGCCTATAGGTTTGGGGTGTCCGTCTGTCCGTCCGTCTGTCCGTCATACTGTTTGTACGGGCAAGAACTTATCAACGGAAGGTCATAGAGACTTGGTTATAGGCTCAAATGAAAGGTTTTGGTCTGTATATGTGCCTTTTGACCATTTCGGTCAAAAATACCCGACCGGAAGTTGTCAAATTGGCCAAAATAT
>LQRL01136072.1:60455-71599 GCA_001703475.1 Hydroides elegans | reverse complement strand
ACAGCTATAGGTACGAAAGTTGCCCCTTCTTATGCTAATCTAGTAGTGGCTATATTTGAGCTACTCTATGTGTACAAGTACGATAAACAACCGTTGTGTTTGCATAGATTCATAGATGATATATTTGGTATTTGGACGCTTAGTATCAGTGAATTAGAAAGTTTCGTGAAATACCTTAACACTAGGGTAGAATCCCTTAAGTTCACATTAGAGTATAGTAATACAAACCTATCATTTCTAGATGTAATGATACACAAAGACAAACACGGTATAATTTCTACAGATTTATTTCGTAAACCTACAGATGCCAGAAACTATTTACATTATAGTTCGGCACATCCGAAATCATGCAAAAAAGGAATTCCTTATAGTCAGTTACCCAGAGTACGTAGAATTTGCTCTACTCGAGAACGATTTGAAACAAATGCTTTAGAAATGGCTAAGTCTTTCATTGAACGAGGGTATCCCCAGGACTTGGTTGAGAAGGCCATGATCCGCGCTAGCAGGCAGGACAGAGAAGAGCTCCTCCAGCCGAAACCCAAACCTGAAACAAATAACAAAATACCAGGATTAGTATTTATGATTACCACCTTTAATCCAGGTCATAACATACTTAATGATATAGTATGGGGGAATGCTCCGTATTTACAAAAAAATCCTCAATACCGAGACTTACAAAATATGGAAATAAAACCCGTATACCGTAGACCTAAGAACCTGAAAGATTTACTGGTTAGGGCCTCTGTCTCTACAGATACAGATAGCGATAAGTCTAAGAGAACGAACGCTTGTAAAAACCCTGCCAAATTCAGGTACTGTCCTAGATTAAACAAAACTGGACATATTAAAAGCACAGTTTCCAAGAGAGATTATGCTACCAAAATAAACGTAAGTTGTCAAAGTAACAATTTAGTCTATGCTATTACCTGCCGTAAGTGCGATAAACAATATGTAGGCCAGACAGGTAGGAGACTGATGGACCGGTTCCAAGGTCACTTCAGCACCGTCTCTAGGAAAGAAAAGAACACGTTAATAACTGATCATTATACGTCTAGTGGTCATGAGGGTTGGAAGGACATGGAGATCTATGTCCTAGATTTCATCTATTTGAGTGGAGATAAAGACGAAGCCAAAGAGTTACGTCTTAAAATAGAGAAAGCATGGATTCATAGGCTTAACTCTGCCTTCCCTGACGGTCTGAATTATTTGGACTAAACAGTAGGCCTCTATATAAATATATACCTATTAGATTGCATAGCCACGTTAAAATATTGAATTGTAAATAAGAATCCAGTTTTTGGTTTTGTTATTTAATTACAGCATAATTTCCATTTCTAAAAATTTTCCTTAATGATATATTAATTCTTGTTTAATTATTTTTACCCGTTTTTGTATTACTAAGTTGGGATATTTTGCTCTACCGAGAACTGTTGTATTGAAACTAAGCGCAAATTAAGCACATGAGCTTGTATATTTTTGGCATTTTAAAGGAAATAGTTTGAATTGTCAATTCTGAATCATGCCTTTTGAAAGGTTAACAACTAGTTGTCAAAATATAAGGTGTCGAGAGAACAATAACATATTTTGGCTTATAAATTATGGCAAAACTAAAACGTCCAAATATAGATGCATTCCTACGTTTACATATATGTAACCAATCAAAATATCTATAGTTATTTAGTGCTACTGGATTATAGCGAGAAACATTCGAAATCTTGAAAAAAATCCTTAGGGTGACTTAGCCATGATTTTGCAATCACTAGAACGAGGTCAGACTGGTTTTTTTGATTAATTATATAAATTTATGCTATAGACTGCGGTCATTTTACTTGATTACGACGTCATAAGAGGATGACACCCCACACAAGAAAGAAAGTACATGTTTGACCTCATATGGGGTCAAAATGTTACTATTGCAGGTTTGAAATTAAAGCTCACAGTTTATGTACGATTACTTGAGCATGAAACTCCCATTCATAAAAACTGAACCTCATGAACATAACCGAGTTGCAACTACATTCCAAATCGCAAGAATCTACTCCGTCTCGAAATATGCCCCATGTTGGAAATTGGAGCAGATTTCGGGGTTGAAAACGGCTAAGTCCGCCATGTTACAAGACTGGTGGACTTAGCCGTTTTCAGCCCCGAACTCTGCTCCCATTCCCAACATTGGGCATATTTAGAGATGGTGTAGATTTTTGCAATTTGGAGTGTTATTGCAACTCGGTAACCTTCAATAAGTTCAGTGATTGTTATTATGAAAGGCAATTTTGTTTGTAAACAATCGCTATTAAACTGTGCGCTTAAATTTCAAACCTACAGTAATCATGTTCTCTTAAGGAAAATGTATAATCTCATGATGATTTAGGCGTGCCTTTCCCGCGTCAACCAGGGTATTTTAGTGTTTCTTATTAACATAATATATATTGAAAAGTGTTGTTAAAATAACAGTTTGAATTCACATTGCTCCAGTATACACTGGTGGCCAAAAAGATAAATCACAAACATGGCTATTTTGAATCTTTGTTCAAGTAATTACAATTATTATTTTTACAATTAAAAAAAAGTAATTACTGTTTAAAATACAAAACAACACACATTGCACCGCTTTAAGATTGAATACTATTTGAATTCCTAGATTAAACCAGGTAAAATCATTGAACTTAAAAACACACATACCGATTCCTTAACACTGAATTCTTATCAAGGTTATCCAACGATTTTATTTAAACTATCAATACAATTATGTTCATTTTAGTAGTGCCTGATATATAATGCAATATAAACAGCCAGATATAAGAATAAACTAATAAGACGGAATCTGAATTAGTTAGAGAAGCACACATGGGGTTGAGTTATTGACTTATCCTGAATATTAGTATCGAATTCCTTTGTCTGAATGCAAACGTTGGTTCAATAACTATCATAAGGGGAACTATATCAAACATGTGTTCATTAATTAAACACAAAATTGTATATCTTTGCAAAAATATATTCTGCTGATATCGGGATTTCTAAACTAAACATTTTGCTTGAATAACTGTAAAACAGCTACACCCTGTCATTGTATATCTGCATTTCTAATGCAATGATTTCTAATTGACATGACATTTTTAATTGAAATGAGTACATTAACATGTCATGGCAAATCAATGGATTATCTGAGTGTTTGGTTCCTTATTTAGTTAAGTTCTATAACCAATTATGTAAAGACATGAATATAACAAAATGACTATTCAATAAGAATAAAGATACGATAACATTCATGAACTCACAGATAATTAATGCTACCCTGTATATTTATTAAACATATAACGTTACATGATGTGTAACAGAATCATAAAAGACACGAGAACAACAGAAACCATTAGAATCTTAATAAATAAGGCACATGGGCAACTGTATAATATTTGATATGTAATAATTTTTCAAATGAGGTAAAGCAAGTGAGGGTCAAAGGGTCATTATTTGATTAGGATAACGGCGACAATTTTCTTATAAAAGAAATCGTTATATGAAACAAGGAACACATAATTAATTGTATATGATATTAGTCCCCTATATTTCATAGATATATTACTACATTCATTATCTCAACCCAAATGAGATTCTCATGTAAGAAGCTTACTAATTGTTTTATGGATTTTTGTATGGAATTTTACACTGTGACATTCGATACAGTAGCGAGTTACAGCTAAATATCGATGATAAACTTAGGAGCAATCTTTACATTGACGGAATGTGTTAAAATGTCGCTATACAAGAGGTGTACACTTTTATTTTTGTAATAAGATGAAAACTATACAACTTACAAGCTTGAAATTTTAACAGATGTTTGATGCAACATCGATGTTAATAAACTTAGGATCAATCTTTACATTGACGGAATGTGTTAAAATGTCGCTATACAAGAGGTGTTCAGTTTAATTTTGTACACTTTTATTTTTGTAATAAGATGAAAACTATACAACTTACAAGCTTGAAATTTTAACATATGTTTGATGTAACATCTATGTTAATGGAGTATAAAATTGAACTGTTTCGGCCAACTGCGGAGAGCCCTACAAATCATATTCTTGGTTGGGTCGTTTCGGGCCATTTTGAGGATACGCTTAAGATTAGCTAGGGTCCGTATGGGTTTCTTCTGTAGCACCCTTGTCAAGATGCCACAAAACCTATAATTCATTGGAGAGGTGTCAGGTGACTTGGGCCTCCACTCTTCCGGTCCAACATAATTTATATCGGCTTCGTCGAGATTCTGGATCGTCCATATTGACGTTTGGTAAGATGCGCTGTCTTGGTGGAGCACCATGCTGCTTTTTAATTTAACAAACGCGGTACAGGATTTCTCACAAAAACCCTCGGCACTTTTTGAATATAGGTATCCGAGTTTACTTACACCTTCTTATCAATAAACACAGGGGTAGTTTTCCCGTTAGCACTCACTCCAGTCCAAACCATGATTTCAGGAGTAAATGCGTCGCGTTTCGTTAACTTCATATTTGCTATGGTTGTTGACACTCTCAAACATAATAAACTCGCCTTTTTCCATAATTCTTTTTCTATAATTTGTCCAGTTTCTGCGTTGAGCATCACGAACAGGCCCCAGGATCTTTTCCGTCGTATTTCAACCTTGGCTTGAGTAAGGTGATGAACATTCGGCTTTTTTCGTAACTCAACATATGAGGGTATTTTTGATAACATGATTAAAAGTTACTATACTCAATCCTTATTTATTTACAATATCGCGCTTATTGGCTTGGTTTATTTTAAAGATCATAGTCCGGATCTTCTTGACCACATCGGGAATAGCTTTCTGATACCTCCTATTAACCACGTGTTTTTTCTTGTTCAAATTGCATTTTGTTTGTTCTTTTCCGCGTTCGTTGAATACATTAGCAATAGTTATTCGAGTGACATCAATATTATCTCCATAGGGTTGTATCTGGATCTGTGTTACACCCGATCCAGATTTCTAAAGGCATAAAATAGTACCATCAGGTTTTTCATCAATTTTATGTCTTGGCATTGTTGAACATCGAAACGGCCTAGTTATAATAAAAAATATAAGGGCCCACGTATATTATCATTATACGGATGGTATTGGTTTCACACCTTGTTTTGGCTACAAAGCACATTTAAAGTGTACAAAATTAAACTGAACACCTCTTGTATTATGGTTAAAGTACGGACAATCGCCTGTGATAATCTAAGAAAATAAAGCAACCATATGATCGTAATATTGCAGGGTATTTAATGTTTTGTCTTAATTTCGCAACATCGCGGAACAAAATCAAAAGGCGTATGTTTATAACGAGTTTTTATAATATAAGAGCATGGCCAAACTGGAAACTCTTCTAAGCATTCGAAACATACCATGGTTTCTATTTTTTCTTCGTGAGACACCTTAACACCAAACTTGTGTTTCAAGAAGCTTAACGTATGTTGCGATTAAATTAAGAATACATTGAAACATGGTTTGCTAGATAAATAAGCTAAGAACAGCTCGCCATGCGGTCAGGTCCCTTAACCGAAAATTAAAATATCTTCATCATGCTGTTAGTAAGTGTATCCGTGTGTAATTAGTAACTGTATCTTATACCAGTTATACCAGTGTGCATGTACGCATTATTTCATTTGTTTTGCATATGAAATATCGTTGTCACACGAGTAAATGCAAATATATCAGCAATATAAAATACACGAATAATGTCATGTTTAAGGTATCACTTTAAGGAATGTAATATTAATATGGCAAAGTGAATTGACAAAGTCCAAACCATTGAAGAAGCTTAGTAAGTTAAGTATGATGATGTACTTAATAACATTACCTACAAATTGTGAATTAAATTAACGGACCGTTGAAGATTAGCTACACGGCAAAATATGAACTATGATTAAACATGATATTTTTAGTCAGTCTGCTTAGGGACTTCTGAGGGACGTCAATTTTAACGTAATTGTTGCTGCTCGTTTATTTTACTATATACAAACAATATTTTATAGATTAATATCATATATCTATATCTATACATTGTCAAGGTATATTTTTGATATTCTGTTGAAATATCTATATTATAATTAGCCATAAAAAATATTCAAAATCTATTATAATATCACAAAAAGATCTCATACATAAATATCATAGTATTCATTTGTAAAGTATTTGATAGATATTCCGCTTAACTTTCGTAGTTCAATTTGAAATCGAAACTTTTCTAAATCTAAATCGTCAAGAAGCAAATCTTTTAAGGAGCTTTCACTATGAACTTTATCAATATATTATTATATTAATGTAGTCTTCAATGTACAATGCTACCCGACAAAACTAAATTGCTCTTACAACGTATAACGTAACATCAAATGCGACATCTTATATACGTTATAAGGACGCCATCTACGCGACGTCTTATTGACGCCTGCTTAAAGCCGTATTTCGGACGTATCACGACTTTAGAATTTCGCCCTATTTGCGTACTGAAACGCAACGCAAGGACCTCTATTTATGGTATTGTGGCGACATGATATTTGCGTCGAGGATGGTGCGGCTTAAAACTTCTCGGTTATCAAGTCCTAGAAAGGTTGTTTGTTGACTGGGTAAAGGTTTTTTTCAAATTAAATGAACCCTGAAAAAAAGAAGTTCATTGCGTGTTACTCATGCCATTCCTAATTTATCATTTCATTTTCGCTACGGAATGAAATGATTTCTGTGTCTTCATTTAAATCTCCATTTTATACCGGAAAAGCAAACTGAAATACCTCAATACAATTGTAACATGTAGACATATATATGACAACATATTGATAATTGACATAATAAACCCCTTTGCAACATAAAATGAAAATCAACTACTCCATATAAAATTTGTTAACAAAGCACTTGTATCTCAAATAACTTTTTTATTCTTTGGTATTTTTTAAAAATAAAAAAAACGTTGATTTTTTTGGCGATTTCTGCCACACCTGTCCATTTCTTATTGAAAATTCTTTGAATTTTTTTTTCAACAGCAATTAAACAAAATACATGTTATTCCGCCACTATTTCTAATGCATAAAAACGATGTGATTCAATAGCTCTACATACATGGTTAAACAACATAACAAACGCCTTATATGGAGTGCTCGCAAAACAGTGCATGTTTATTGGTCTGATTTGGATATGTTTGGGAAATGATCGTCTAGATATGAATACATTTGTTTATTGTTTGTGTTTTGAAAATCGTTAGATAGAATTATATCTTGTTTCATTCGCTGACCAATACCTTCGATTGTCCAATAACTAAAGTTGTGCCTTGTTTGTCATTCTATTGGCTCTCATTTTTGTTTTTACAAATATCCACAACCTCCCTCTCTTTTTTGTTGTTTCATACCACAATTTCATCAATTTAGATAATGGAGATAATAATAATTTCTTTTCAATTTTCCTTTGCATTACGCCTTTTGTTGCATTTCGCACTGTCATTTAACATGCCATTTATGACGTAACAGTTAAATTGTTATCTTCATAATTTATGACGTAATAAATTGGTTGTTCGAAATAAACATTACGTAAAACAATGTTGCCAATGAAATTAAATTCCTTGCCAGAAAATATTTCTATCACATTCTCAATGCTTAAATTCCTAATGATTAATGTAACTTTGTTGATATGTTTGTTTTATTTTTTTTTATTCACTCATCTAAAATAATAAATGATTACACATAATCATGATGATTTCATTACCAGTTTTCAATTGACTTAAAGGTGAATTTGCTTTTTAAAACAGTTTTAAAAGAGAAGGCAAAGAAAATATGGTTAAGCGGGAGAACCAGCGATAATACTGAGATACTTATTCTTTATATTTCTTGGTGGAAGATAAATGATCGCGAAAACTATTGGATGTCTAAAATCGAGGCATGTCCAAGGATTGGTAATGTTCAAACGGGTTCAAACTGTTCAAACGTTCACAGTTGAAATATGAATATATGATATAATAATGATATCTAAGATTTTATTTATGGAGAGCTATTTACTTAAGTTTAGATATTTCCACATTATTGCGATATGGCGTTCAAACCGTTCAAACGTTCAAAGTTACTGCTTCATAAATCAAAGAACTTTGACATGTCAGAAAGCAGGTAGTTGTACAAGTGAATAAGAAGGGACATCAAATATAAACGAAGACACGTTCAAACTGTTCAAAGGTACAAACTTGTATTTTATAATGAAATAAAGATTTTATGAATGAATATTTACCAAGAAAACACCAATCAAACTATGAAAATGATTAGAAATTATAAAATAATGAAAATAATGCAATAAATATAACAATGATAAGATTAATCTATCCGCAACTTTAATAAGATATATGACAAAGTCGACAAATAACGATTATTGGAAACCCATAGCGACGTAAAATACGTGATAAATTTATGCAATTATTATTACGTGACGTTATTATTACGCAATTGTTATTACGTTTAATAATATTTTATTAACTGAATTATTGTCTAAAATGCTTTAGCTGTTTCATGATGATGCTTGTCATCTAGCAAAATATATTCGAACCGAAGACTAGATAGATAGTTATATGTTACTTTTAACTCAAATCGATTTGGAAATATGAATTATTAAAAGTAAAAATTAAGTAGGCTTAAAAAACATTAATTATTTTAACTTTGAACGTTTGAACGTTTTGAACGCCATCAAGTTCCCGGATCTCAACTTTCCGAGATTGAAAGAATACTTGCGTGGCCTTGACATTGTTAGCTTATTCAACTTTGAACGTTTGAACAATTTGAACCCATTCGAACATTACAAATCCTTGGACATGAATGCTAAAATCATTGAGTAACTGTCAAAAAAAGCTCCCCATGGTCCGCAATTTAGTTGATTTAAGATCCAAAGTATTATTCTTGTCACATAATTAGAGTAAAAATCAGAGTTTTTATAACGTAAAATACATAAAAATCAAAATATTGCGCAAACATAACTTCAAAAATAATTTTCGATGAAATGTTTAGCTGAAACTTACTCGTTTTCTTGATCATAATGAGAAGCGCTGTCAAGGCAGTCCGAGTGTTTATGCGTGGTGCGAACGTTCTTGAAATCGAAACATTGACCAACAAATTGTTCGCCGTATTTATACTGAATACACAGTAATTATTTTGGCTTATTTTCGCAGTTTTAAAACTGGTCATGCATCCGCGTAATATTCATTTTATTTTTCATGAAAGGTGTTTCTCTTAGAATTCATGTTAACTTAATAATCTACCGAGCTAATCTATATACACAGTTTGGGAATGCTTTTTTGTATTTTTTTCTGAGTATGTATATTTATTGTATATTTCAATGTGTCTAGTGATTTCATGTTCTTATTACTTTTGGAAAATAGGTCATGGGATCCCCTTCAGTTATGAATACATGCGCATATTTTAAAGCAAGAATCATGTTGTGTTTTATGAGTTTATCTGTGAAAACCCAGTTATTTGAACTGCACACATATGATTTTCTTAAATCTATGTTTGAACTATTACCAGTGCATTTATGTTCATACTGGAGTACCAAGCGATTTATTCGGTTAAATATCTTTTTTTTTCAAATTTCTATATTGCTGGCATTTTCACAGAGCAGAAGAGATAAAATTAAAACTAATAATATTTCCTGAAGAACAAAAAAGAAAAATGAAAAAGTTGAAAAATTAAGCGGTAAAGTAATTCGTTATCAATTGCCAACTTCCAGTTCTTACTCATACAATACACAATTTAAATTACATTATTGTATATAGTGTACAAGCTCTGGATTGTTTTATATGAAATTGAGAGAATCATCTTGATATGATATTCGATAGCATGTATTGATTGACATATAACTGCTTTTTCAGCATACACACGATTTTGTCTAAAATAAAATGAGGTTAAATGTCAAATATGACCTAGTTATTCAATTTTATTATGTTTTCTTAGAACGATCGCAAAATCAGAACGATTCGGTATCATTAAAACAAAACGTTTAAAAAACTGTTTCGACTGAATTCCCAGCTCAAAAAAGACGTACTTGTGATTATTGCATAGAAAGAGCATCGTAATAAAAAATATAACTTATTTTCCGATTTTTTCTACCATCGAGGTTTGAGGAAAGCTATCACAAATCAAAATAATACGCTCAACTAAGAAACCCGATTTGAAACATGAGCAAAGTAACATAACCATCAAAATAAAAACACCAGTTAACTGTAATTTAGACCAAATCTAGTTCGCACAGAGCATGCTTGATATCATTACATTCCCTTGTTCTCCAGCGCTTGTCAGCATTAAAAGCCGTTGCAAGACACAGTTCATTTTCGCGGTTCCTTGGTTCCGAAATGTACCAGTTGGTGTAAGGCAGGATCAGGTCGCCTGAGTCATACCACTGCCAAGCCCCAGTGGTCGTGTTGCGACGTCCGCCAAGCCACAAATCGTGTCGTAGGCCATTTTTCTCAGCAGCTAGGGTAATAGAACAAAAAAAAACATATTTTAAAATGGCTCCTTAGATATACCAGTTGGTGTAAGGCAGGATCAGGTCGCCTGAGTCATACCACTGCCAAGCCCCAGTGGTTGTGTTGCGACGTCCGCCAAACCACATATCGTGTCGTAGGCCATTTTTCTCAGCAGCTAGGGTAATAGAACAAAAAAAACATATTTTAAAATGGCTCCTTAGATATACCAGTTGGTGTAAGGCAGGATCAGGTCGCCTGAGTCATACCAGTGCTAAGCACCAGTGGTCGTGTTGCGACGGCCGCCAAGCCACATGTCGTGACGTAGGCCATTGTTCTCAGCAGCTTGGGTAATAGAAAAAGAGAAATATATTTAAAAATGTCTCCCTAGATATACCAGTTGTTGTGAGGTAGGATCAGGCCGCCTGAGTCAAACCACTGCCAAACCCCAGTGTTTATGTTGCCACATGTCGTGCCTTAGGCATCTAACATAGAAGCAAAATAAAGAAATTCTCTTTCTTAAAAGGACGGAAGCTGTTATCTTTTGTCAAATAATATTATTGAAATCCGTGTGGTTTTTGTTTCTTTTTTTGCTTCTAAACAAGAGTTTATAAAGTCCTCGAATATAAGACGCATTCACGCAAAAAAGGTGCGTATATACGTTTTAAAGCGAGTTTTTCATATGAACAA
>LQRL01136072.1:0-35261 GCA_001703475.1 Hydroides elegans | reverse complement strand
ATAATTTGATATTATATATGTCATGTTAGAAGCACAACTGGAGCGTTTTCAATGTTGGTCTTGAAAGGAGAGAATTTCTGTACATAATATCAGAAAAAAAAGTAATCGTATAAACGGTTTAATATAAAGTGTTAGAGGTTCAAAACATAAGACGATGAAAGTGGGTGGTTTTAGTCTGTAAATGAAAACTAATATTACAATTTGAAAGCGTTAGCCATCAACTCTGTTTTGCTTCGATACCTGTGCTAGTATAACTGAGTGTAACCATAACTGTGCTTAAACAATTTTGATATTTAAAAAGACATGTATTTTGGTTATTTTTTATATACGCACCAATTTAAAACTATTAATTTATAGATAATTTATAGATGATTAATTTATAAATAATATAATAAAATGAGCATAGTATCTAATCGTAGTTTGAAATTGCTGTTTATTTAAAAAAAATAAATAAAGTTGGCTACCCAGTTTTATAGAAACATAGAGCAAGTCACGATACAAAAAGAGAAAAATATAGTGATCAATTTAGGTTTTGTTCCTTTGGTGACACACTTTTGTTACAATACAACAGATATTGAAAACGAGAATCTTCAAATAGTTTGAATTCACATACCTTCAATTAACACTGGTATAACGGCAAAAAATGAAATCACAAACATCATTTGTCTGTACAAACGCAGTTTTTACTCATTGAAATGCAATTATTCCGAAGATAACTTAGCGTCCTATTGTATATGAATGCATGCTTTAAATTCTATCAAATTGTGTTTTTTTCCTAAAATGAAAATGAAGTAAACAATAAACAAGGGTTATCCTTGGAATGTTACGAGATGTTTGTCTAATTGAACAGCCTGAATCCTCAGTGTATGGCAAAGTAGCATATCAATATCCCATGACAACACACATTATACAGTTTTTACAATAAAAACTAATCGAATTCCTAGATTAAATAATCATATTTAACATTAAAGTATACTTATTGAGCATAGAAACACACATGCATTATAGTTAACACTATAGTGTTGAGATCAGTTTAGCATTTCCTAATATATGATGCAATATAGATAGCACAATATAAATATATAAAAAATATCAAAATAGTGTCAAACAATAGCGTGCTGGTAAGAGAACTACGCATGGGGTATGTTTAATTGATTTATCCTGACAGTAGACAAACAACTTCCTTGTTGGACCATTTAGATTGATATCGACATCATTTGCCTGAATGCACACATTGGTTCATTAATTATCAAAAGAGGAAATAAAATAATTTCAAATATGTTTATCTAAAACCTATTGTTTTGTTTATGATATAGATAGATTTCTTGTGGAGAAGCGGTAGAAATTGAATAGGGTCTGAGTTAAATTTTCAACAAGCCCATATATAAAGTGCATCAAAGTGATACATTGATTTCTTCATTATAAGAATTCCTTTCTAAAAAAGGTACATACACTTTCAAAACAACAGCGATTAAACAGATTGGCTAAGAACCACAGATTGGCGCTAACATATATACTACCAGGTTTATATTGCAATCAAATTTTGCACGCCTAGCTACACAACTCAAACAACATCGAATGGATACATAAATAAGATGGCAATAATGGAATGGTTTGTAGCTCGGTAAATACCGAAAAGGAAGCCCTTTTACAGAAACCCCTCTAGGAATGCTCTTCATGTTTGTTGCAGTAAATTTAGGATTACGCGGCCGTGTAATGTTCATGAAGTTAAAGAATCCATAGATGGAAATTTCAATGCGTATTTTCAATTCGTATGTAAAAAAGAACACATAAAAATCATTAACAAAACCAAAAAAAATACAGAGCTGATGAATATTATAAATATTTGCATTAACGCATTATTTTAAATCCCAAATAGCTTTATTCGACCTCTATATTATTTCGTTTACTCGTTAAAAAGATTATAAAATCCATGTGATAACATCTGGTTGATTCCAAATTTCTTCTAAATCAAAAACTCACTATCAAGGTGATCGAAACCATATACGTAAAGAATCATTATTGAATGCCAAATGTAATCAATATTTAAGTTTAAAAACTTTATACTTCAAACTAAATGCTTAAGAACTGTACAAAAATATACTTCTCCTTATAAACAGACATTTAACTCTATATTATATTTATTATTCCACTGTATTTCAAAGAGTTGTTAACATTGGTTTGGTCAGTTTCAACATGGTGTTTTCGATACTATACCGTGGCACGGCTAAACAAAACACGAATAAATTGCATTTTAAAAAGAAAGCATATACCGAAATAGAAGTATTTTATAATAGATAAATGCAGATTAAAAAGTTGCGAAGCATATATTTTCTTATGTAGTACAAATAATGTCATTGGGTACAAGTTCTAAATTTCAAACAGGACTACCGTCGGATGGCAAAACTACAAAATTTACGATTTTTCGTTAAAGGCAGATTGTTAGCTATCATGACATGTTCTATCATATTGATACACTTATGGAACCATTCAGCATGCTTAAACACGATTTATTTTGAATCCTATTACGAAAGAATGATGTATGTTCACGCGAGTTTACAAGTATTGTCAGGTAGAACGATGTAACTGCATGTTTGGACCTAAAGCTCCATTAAAATTACATTATATTTTTATGTGCTTTTTATTTTTTCATTTTTATATCATAAGGTTTTCTATAATGTAAGAAAACAATATTTACTTTTATATTCGTGTTTGATAAAATAGTAGCTTAATCCCAGCTATCAACGCGTTTTCGTCAATATCTCGAAAAGAGTAAAATGTGAGTTACATTGTTTTACCATCCGACGGTAGACCTGGAAATGCCTCTGGACTTAGCCTAGAATTCAAATTGTGTTTAAAGTTTTAATATAAAATCGTTGTTCCTCCCCTCACATGTTCTATTTAGTATGTTTTGATAGTAGGAGTAAAGACACATAACAAAGTCTGCGCGCTTAATAGAAAAACATATGACAAACAAATGATCAAACATTTATTTTAAACTTGGTCTAGGCAATAATAAAAGATAGAATTCTAGATCTGCGGTTTGGACATGTTCGTTATATTCTTAGATCTGAGGTTACCAGATTCATTCGGGCGGATGGGGACATTCCCGTTTTCTTTTATTCATATCATGGATTTTACAATTATTAAAAGGAAAAAAACGTCAAGGGCCTCGCCACATGGAAAGCTTATTCGAGCTTTTTTATTTTAACAATGTGTAAGTTTCAGTAAATTACATAGGGTAAATCAAAAATGCAGAGAAACGATCATTGCTTGAAGGTTGATTAGTTCCCATCAGGAATGCATTGAAAATGACGGTTTTTTAGGTTTTTATGTTAATACAAGCTAAAAAAATCTCTCTTTGTGGCTAGGCCCTTGTGGTAGGATATCTTCCAAAAAATTCCCATGTCTCTTAAAGAACCGGAGAACATAAATTTCATATGATTTAGCAGGGGCTTGTCTTGTCTGAATATAGCCTTAAAATCTATAAGAGAAGATTGATGCTAAAAAAGGTTATGATTACAATTGGCGTGTTTAGTGAAGCAGGGTGAAAATGACTTAAGTCAAATTTTAACTATGGGTATTTATCATTCATATTACTTTTGAAGATAGAATATTGAGTATGATTTATATAATATTGCACGCACCCCTTTACGTGTTTCCGTGTCATAAACCGGAAACAGGAGTAGCGACCTGGCGGGATTATCTTGTTAATCACCCAAAAACATCGCTTATAAAGCACATATTAAATATATCAAAAATTTTAACAATGTAATGAATCTTAACATCTCAACCTTCAATGTATGTGGATTAAAAGACGATTTTAAAAGGGAAACACTAGTAAAAGACTTTATAAAAAATAAGTTGGATATTCTAGCCATCCAAGAAACCCATCTAACGGATACTGAACATATAAGATATTATACAAAGGATAACAAGTATGAGTTATTTATAAGTGAATGCACAAGCAAAAATCACGGAGTTAAACCCAGTTAATTAAACCCAGTGTTTTATAAACTATCTGATAGAGTTATCAAATGTGACATCACACTTCAGGAGGAAAAAAGGAATAGGAAAATAACAATAATCAATGTTTATGCTCCTCATTCAGGAATAACAAAAAGGATATAAAACAAACGGAGGATATATACAACATATTAAGTGATCAGTTAAAAAGGAATATGAGATCTACATTTATCGCCGGAGATTTCAATGCAGTAATTGCTGACGGTAACAACTATTATCCGAAAAATATAGGAACATACTCGAAGGGAACTACTAACGAGAACGGACCTATTTTAATAGACTTCATCATCCAAAATAATCTATATGCAACTAACACTTTTTTCAAACACCTATACACTAATATAACAACCTGGCAGACCAATAATTATCCAGCTCACCGACGTAACCCATTTCGACATCAAATAGATTTCATATTGGCACATACGTCTTGGAAACGAAACAACACTGATGCAAAGTCTCTCAACACCTTTAACACACATAGTGACCATAAAATAGTGATAGCAAAATTCAAGATTAACTGGCAAGTCGTATACAGAAGACCTACTACAAATAAGTCAACATCCATCGATCATCTAAGAAACCCAGCCATACAACAAAAATACCATCAAAATGTCAAGGAAAATCTCAATGGTATAATTCATTCAAGAACACAACATCATTGGGACAGTATATGCAAGGTTTGTCTAGATAGTGCCAAAAATTTGCGACCACCAAAACACAAAAACAAGCCATCAAACCCAATAATAGAACAGCTATCTAATAAACAAAAGAACATCCGACTGAAAATAGAACAATATACAGATAGAGTACAGATAAGAGAACTGAAAAAGGAGAGAAATTCAATATTACAGTCTATACATGTGATAACAAAAAATGCAGAAGCTGATAAACTATTAGAAAATATCAAGGAAATTGAAAATTCCAAAGATGATAGTCGTCGTATGTTTAAGGCCATACAAGTAATAAATAAAAAATCAAATACGAACATAGTTGTCTGCAATAGTGAAGGAGAAATTGCAGGAAATACAAGCAAGAAAATAGAATATATCACTGATCATTTCAAAAAACAATTCTACAAAGACAGTGAAAAACCGTTTCCGGAAATTAAACCACAAAACTTGACAATCCGTTCACAATAAATGAAATTGAAAACGCAATCAAGTCACTAAAAACAACAAAAGTAGTGAATGTGACAAACTACGTGCTGAACATTTAAAATATGCTCCTAGTGAAATTAAAGAAGAAA
Source organism: Hydroides elegans (assembly GCA_001703475.1). NCBI lineage: Eukaryota > Metazoa > Annelida > Polychaeta > Sabellida > Serpulidae > Hydroides > Hydroides elegans. The sequence goes on along the minus strand of LQRL01136072.1, from coordinate 29,989 downwards.
TTGTATTGCTATTAAACAATATTGCCGAAACTGGTGAATATCCTAAATAAATCAAACTAGGACAACTAACACCTCTGCAAAAACCAGGAAAACCTAAAGGACCACCAGAAAATCTCAGACCTGTTATTCTATTATCAACACTCAGAAAAATCCACGCTATATGCCTAATTAAACGCATCTCTAACAGACTTTATGAGAAAATAATTCCAGTTACACAAACCGCATATACAAGCAACAGAAGCACAACAGAATTAGTATTCACATTCAAGGTCCTAGCCGAAAAAGCAATAACATCAATAGGATATGAAACAAATCTACTTTTGCTTGATATGAGCAAAGCTTTTGACACTATTAAGAGAGATCTACTGATTGAAAACCTAAAAGAAGTGCTAAACAATGACGAAATACACCTAGTTGCATTATTACTAGAAAACGTAGAACTCTGTGTGAAACTCGAAAACCTACTAGGAAGTGATTTTAAACAAATATCGGATCACCACAAGGTGACGGAGCATCCGCGCTGTTTTTCATCACATATCTAGCAAAAAGTCTAAAAAAAAACTCCTTAAAAAAGACGATGACTATATACTAAGTGCCGTACAAGGTTTGTTAGATTTAGATCCAAAAACTGTACAAGAACAATTAGAAATAACGAGCGACCTACAAAAAGTGAATGAGAAAAACGAAAAACCACCATTACCGCACCATTTAGGAGATCACAATTATTCAAACTACGTAGACACATCATTTACAGTTGACCAACAATATGCTGATGACATAGGGTGGGCATCTACTGCAGAACATATCATAGGAAATATAGAAAAAAACTACTACAGAAAAACTCAAAGAAAGAAACCTACTCATAAATCAATCCAAAACCGAAAAATACAACATCAAAAAAGATGGCGATGAAAGCTGGAAAAATGTAAATACGTAGGTAGTTTACTTGGAACAACAGAAGACATAAATAGACGCAAACAACTCACTAACACTGCATTTTTCAAACTGAAACCTATATTTGCTAATAACTACGTCAGCGAAGAAACGAAACTACGAATTTTTTCACGCGTTACTATCGAGTATTTTCCTATATAATTGTGGATTATGGACCCTTACTAGCACACTAGAGAAGAAAATATACGTTTTTCAAGGACAGCTCCTTCGCAGAGTCCTAAAAGCCGCTCAAAAACCATGGTCAAAGACCATAGCAACTAGTCGTCTTAGAGTGTTTGGTCATATATGTAGATTACCGAACTCAGCGCCAGCAAAAAAAGCACTCTACGAGGGCTTAAGACCAACGAAAAAGCCAGTAGGAGGCCAAAGACTAACTCTCCTAAAACTGATAGAAAAACAACTACCCAAGTGTATGGATATATATGGAGCAATACAATTTGCTCAAAATAGAGACGCCTGGAGAGTGTTTGTGAATATTGTAAATAACTAAAGGATAATATAGGCTATTCTCATTTTGGATACATCATTAATTTGTGCTTTGTGAAAAGGCCTTACGGCCGTATAATCACAGAACGAGCGAGCGAGCGAGTTTACGTGTCAAACAAGACTTTATGCCTATCTGAATCATTGACAGGAAACCGAGGGGGGTTTCTCAAAGTTTCTCAAACTGCTCCCAAAGTAACACCAATTTAAACACATATATCTGGATTTTATTATTTTTTTTGCAACAGATGACAAATTCTTAGTTGTTTCATAATGATATATTTAGAACAGAATGGAATAATTGAGAAAAATGTTATTACAGTTTAAATAATCCCGTGTCAGGGTATAAATTTCAATGAATTAATGTGTTTACTCTAGGCTAGATCGAGCTCGCATAGAGCATGTTTGATTTGATTGCACTTAAGCGTTTTCCAAATTCGCAAACGTAGACAGACATAGCTGGTCCTCCTCATTACTGGGTTCATTACCCCAAGCATTCTCACTTAGAAACCATTGTCACATTTTGTTTCTGTAGTCATTAAAACTGTTTTTCGTAGGTCTAATTCTAAACAGGCGTTAACTATCTATTTTATTTTTACGGTAGCCATTCACAGTATGATGCTACTGTCAGCGGCTATTTGCGTCTGCGTCTGTGGAATTTAAATTGTTAGGAAATATAGTAAATCCAGTGGTAGCGACTCCGCTGAGATAACCGTATTTTATAAATTCCGCAGAAGCAAACGCAGAGAACCGTTGCCAGCACCATTATACTGTGAATTAGTAATTCTACTTCAGTCATTTTACTTCGAACTTCGACTTCCTTTACTCAGCCTAGGTCGAGCTCACAAAGAGCATGTTTGATATGATAACACTCCTTCGATTTCCAACTCTTGTCCCTCTCTCCATTCGTAGCCAGACATTTTTGGCCCTCTCGATTGCTCGGCTCTCCAAACGTATACCAGTTTTGGTATGTGAACTCGTCGCCAGAGTCATACCACATCCAAGTGCCAGTTTCAGGATCACGGATGCCTCCCAACCATAGATCATTTAAAAATCCGTTTCTAAAAAAAGGAAGTAGAATATCCAAGTTCTTAATATCGACCATATAGCACAGAATGCAATTATGGAAAATATTTTGTTTTACCAATAGAATCCTAATACATGAATAGATAGTGATATTTAGAAGTGTTCCAGATTTATACATGAAAACACGAGAGAGAGAGAGAGAGAGCGCACTAGAGAGAGGGAGAGAGAGAGAGAAAGAGAGAGAGAGAGCTATAGAGTAAGAGAGAGAGAGAGAGAGAGCGATAGAGAGTGAGAGCCATAGAGTAAGAGAGTGAGTGTGTGTGTGAGAGAGAGAAAAAGCAAGGCAGTGGGAGAGAGAGAGAGAGAGAAAGAAAGAGAGTGAGAGCCTAAAGATAGTGAGAGAGGGAGAGAGAGAGAGGGAGAGAGAGAGAGGAAACCCGAACTGGTTGGCAGGACAAATCAAGCGTTTTGAAATCTAAGCCAACCGTGCTGTTTCCTGATGAGAAAATGACACGTTTATGAAATATCAACTAACTGGGCTACTCTGTAAGAACACATCTTAGTTTCAAAATATAAACGCACCGAGTTGGTTGCTAAGCGGTTCACTCGTGACTTCGGCTTAGTGGGCTGCTTTTAGTTTGCAGTGTCAGAAACATAAATAAACCTTTCAAAGAATTGTACCGAGAACAATAAAAAGAAGAAAAATAACTCAGAGAAACACGTTAAAAAAATAAACGCACCGAGTTGGTTGCTAAGCGGTTCACTCGTGACTTCCGCTAGATGGGCTCCGTAGAGTTGACAATATTCATCCGCGCGGGCCCACGTGTAGTGTTCTTGCGACATGAAAAAGCACTTCGAGCCGAACATTACCCGGCAGTTCAATGGAAACAAATAATTGTCATGTATACTTTTTGCCACAATATATTTTTTTGATCAATTTAATTCTAAGCAAAGAATGTTATTTGTAAAACAATAACATATAATAAATAAAACATGTCTTACTCTGTTTATTCGTTAATGAAAAGTGGTTCAGCTTACGCCAATTTGTAAGTGAGTTCACCCTTTTAGGCTGAGTAGCATAGCTTAATACAAAACACTGTAGAATCGATTTGAAACGCACTGCATATCATCTTTTTGTCATACATTATGAATTTATTATTATAATATTAATTCACCTTCACAATATGGTCCCATGAAAGGCATCTGACATTGGCATGAACTTTGACCCGAAGTGTCCGTCACACAAGTTCCATTGTTCAGACAAGGCGAGAAGTCACAGGCTCCGATTTCTAATAAAAAAAACCGTTTCATTATCAATTGATTGATTGAATATAGTGGTGTTAATAAACCTATATTTACTGTCACAAAGCAAAGGGAAATTCGAATAAGCATTTAATTTGTTGGTATAAACACGCAGAAAAATGTAAACTATGTTAATGCAATAATGCATAGTGCAATATATCGAAGGTATGTCTAATGCATTGCCAAATATAAACCGTCAGCTCCCCCTGAAATAATGTTTGATTATAGTGATAATTCACATGAGCATCGATGTATAAAAAATCATCCTCCCATGATATACGTATGTACACCCCTGTAATAGTATTATTTTGCATTATATTGTTCAAGTAGACTTTGCAAACAATTCACATATACTTTTCCATATATTACATTCAGCTCTCAATGAAATACATATTTAATATCATTCTATTGCATTGTATCGTTAAAATAGCCTACAAATAATTCACAAGCGTATCGCCATATATTACCTTCAGCCTGCCATGGAAATGCAATCGCTACAGTCCCTGGTTGCCCCAGGGTTCCTGTGCACTCTTTATATATTCATATTACATTATACAAAAAAATTGAATAATTCAAAAATGCTTATGCATTTAATTACCTTCAGCCTGCCACGGAAATGCTACCGCAACAGTCCCTGGTTGCCCCGGGGTCCCTGGAATCCCCCTGAGTCCCCTAGGCCCTCGATCTCCATCCGGGCCTTTCGGGCCTCTCGCGCCTTTGGGCCCAGTTGCCCCTTTTCTACCTCGAGCGCCTTTTTCTCCCGTCGCCCCTTTTGCACCTTTGGGACCCCGGTTTCCAGCTGGACCACGGGGACCTGGTGGGCCTGGAGGGCCCTGTATGAACACTATATCGACAAAAGGTAATGAAGTTTATACTTAAAATACATTATCGAGTGATATCTAACTTTTGGAAGGAAATGATAACACATATATCTATACAAAATTCAATGAATCGGATCTTGTTGTCAAGTATTTTGTTTCTGAAACAGAAACACAAAAAATACGAATAAAACAATCCTCATAATGAAGGGATTGAGAATGATTTTTTAGTAATTTAAAGCTGTATCCGTATTTTATAACGATGAAATGACAACATATATTTTCTAGATATTCAAACAATTTTACCAAGTGTATATTCTCCTTCCTCTATTAAGCATTTACTTGCAATCAACTTTAGTTAATTATGAATATAATAATACTTCATGCTTTCAGGAAAATACGGGATATTATTGCCCCGAGGGAGACCGCCCGGGAGGGCCCGAAGGCGCAGTTCAGTTAATTATGAATATAATAATACTTCATGCTTTCAGGAAAATACGGGATATTATTGCCCCGAGGGAGACCGGGAGGGCCCTCCCGGGCGGTTTCCCGAGGGGCAATGATATTCCCGTATTTTCCTGAAAGCATGAAGTATTATTTTTATAATATGCTTTTTGTGTTTCTATTGTTAACATAGTTTTATAATTAAGACATAAAGTAATAATCAAAAACATGAAATATGAATTTTCTTGATTAAAAGCGTTAATCGGCATGTCACCCGGGAGGGTAACGCTAAGAACAAAAATGACGCAATAAATGCTTACACATATGCAAATTAGCAATTATTGCGTCACCGGGAAAATACGGCTTTTGGAAAGCCCAGTGGCTCTCCTTATGTTTTCTTTATAAAAAACAACGCCAAGCATGTAATAAACGCTAATATTGAATACAAAATGTACTTACTTTCTCCATTGATCAAAGCCTGCATTTGTTCAACTTGTACAATAAGTTCATCAACTTGCTGCTGTAATAAATCCATTTGATTTTGCGCAACATTCTCGGAAATAGCCGAAACCAAAAGTATGCACACTAACCATATACGCATTTTTGTTTTATTTGTATTCTTTATCTAGGAATGAATGAAAAGTCATAAAACCGTTATAACCTTGTGAATCGTAAATATATCATATAATTTTGCTGCTTGTCAATATCCAAGTTGCGCAGTTTTAAATAGATGACTATGTTAATCTAAAATCAACAAAGCGACACCTTTAAAAAACCAACATTGCTAAAATGAACTGACATCATATGTATAATTGTTATTTTCAATTCAAAAGTTTAGGGCGTGGTCATAAAGTTTATCTTTAACTATGTTCTGCTTCTATGTTCTTGCATTCTTACCCCTTTCACCACTTTCAGTGCATCTAAATTTAACGTCTGTACATAAGATGGTAATTTCGTTTTTCAATGCTTTCATTTCAACTTAAAACTCAGAATTAGAAACACTGCATGTGAACTTCTAATGTAAAAAAAAACGAAAAACAAATATAAATCACAATTTATAGCAGGATCTTATTCCGGTGTTATTACGATGTCATGTAATCAAGTTCAATTTTTATCCGTGAACAGGATTCGGGATTCCGTTCAGTGCAATGCTACTTAAATCAATGATGCATTTGATTTTTGAATAAATTCTTAAGACATCTGCATATGTAGAACGCATTTTCTATATTATTTCACTGTGGATTTATTTCTCTCTGCTCTTTCACAAAATGATGAGACTCCTTATGTATTCTAAATTCAGGTTTATCAAGGGCACTCCGCGACACATTTTTCAAAAAGTTGCTAAATCACCTTAAAACAACATAACAAGTATAAAAAACAACAATATGATTGTTTTTGAAAATTATTTTTTTTCCAAGCCAGCTGGGCGGTTTCTCCGTTTCTAGCCAGCTTGGAAAAGAGAAGGAACACCTTTTGCGAAAATTGAAATGTAGAATATAACTTAATTACTTATCACATATTGTAAATAACAGTGTATCATACAATTGCAAGCAGGTTTAATCAATTCTGAAATAATTGTTATCAATATCTATTACGAAAATGAGGAATTTATCAAAAAAGGTGTTCCTCAATTCGCTAAAATCTCCAAGCTAGAATGAATTTCCTATAAATTTCCAAGCCAGCTGGAATTTGGTGGGGAACACCTTTTTGAGGGAACAGTACTCTTCGTTTATTACTATTTGTAATTAAAAAAGAGTTTTTACCAATCTGATTCAAATAAACATAACTAAATTGATGCGATTGGATAATCTATGGTTAAAATTATATCTGCAAGAGGATAAAATCAAATTGAAATTATTCCTATAAGAAGTGTATTTCAATGTGAAATAAATAAATAATCGAAAACTACATAACCATTTTGGTAAGGATACTGCGCGTTTTATCCATTTCATTACATTAATCAATGTTTAGAATTTGAATATTAGCATTCATCACAGCAGGTCAATATTAAAAGAAATATTTTCATTGTTCAACAGCAGTATCTAATATCACTTTCTCATCGAGGCCCCACTATATCATCAGTGCACTACATGACCACAAATAGCAATATTCAAGGTCAAAACCTTAGGCCACTTAGAGCGTACGACTTAGGGCTTGTTCACACGGGAAGCGACGAAACACGGCAGACGACAATTTACTTATTTGTTCTTTATAGGACTTAGTTATTTTTTTAGAACGGCCCTAGAAACAGTGTTTACACGGGAAGCAACAAGCTCACAACGATAAATATTTGACATTTAAACAAATAATTTACATAGACAGGTTGAGTTGTTTGTTTCTTGTCGTAACTAGCGGTGCAAAAACGCGAGGGGCGATTCCGCACCGCCTCTCGCCTTTGTGGAGATCCTTTAATGAAAATTTATAGTTAAAAAGCTAAGAACCGTGAGCTGTCGCTTCCCATGTGAACACCTTTCCGCTCTATTTCCGTGCCTAAAACGCGTGCCACATCCCGTGTGAACAAGTCCGTACCTCGAATGACATATTTTTTTCCAGCAGGGGCTCTAATGCTTTGACTTAATGGATGCAAAATGAATGCATCAGTGTTGTTAATGCGCTTGTTTGTGAGCTACATAAAATGTACACAAAATATAGCAAAAACACTTTCAATTTTCAGTTTTGCCACAGCTGTGTTCTTTGATAAAACAAGGAGGAATTTGTGAAACATGACAAGGTCCAAACCACCCATTCGGCCATTCGAACGGGTATTTAATAATTGATCTATGATCGTGTTTTGAAGATCTTACACTTTTTTGGCATTTGGTTGAATTCAGCCCGTCACACACATTTATTACCTAAGAGAATGGCATTATTGCAAAAATTATTAACATTTCATTTATATTATTCAAATAGTATTTAAAATGCTAAGTCATCATGCAGCATGTAGCTGTATATCAATAATCATGTTTTGATCTATCACTTTGTTTAAATGTTGCAAAGTATAGGTCGTATTTATACTATAGCACTCAAACATAAAAAGGGAAAACAATATTTTGTGTTATAAATGATCCAGCATTGAATATAATTCAAATCTACAAGTTATTGTTGAGCACAATAACACAAATACATACTTTAAAGCACTGATGTTTTATCAACGTTACCTAGTTATAAGCTTCAAAATAGAATAAAATATTGAGATAACTTTGACAGTGGTCATCATGGTAGCGTTTGCCAAACAATTGAAAAATTGATGAGCAAATTATTTCAACTAGTATGCATTGGAGTATTACAAATACATACTGAAACATTTCAAACAATGTTCACCTATTAATAATGACATGTTTCTAAGCATTTATCTAAGCAATAACCATACTCCCACTCTATATTCGGCAGGTTTATATTACATCTTTATCAAACATCGCCTGGGATATCCAATCATTCATAATTATCGCTTTTTAGTGAAATATCAAGGCCAAAACGTTCATTTTAGCAAATGTCTCTAAACATTTACTTGATATTTGATCCAATTCGACCCAACTTACAAACAAACATTTTTAAATGTAGAGATCATATAGTCTAGTATATGAATGCAGGTTATGATTGCATTATCTTGAAGTTATCATCAATTTTTCAACATCACCGTCTTTGAAGAAAATTTTCGAAAAGTCAATGGTCCATGATTTTTTTTGTTTGTTATTGATATTTCCTCTGAAAAACATATTTTTCCGTCGTTAAATAATATTTATTTTAAAATGTATCATATTTCAAAGGAACATGCCATCGAAATGGGTTAAAGAGTTATCTGTTCTCTTTGTTCGGGGAGAAATTTTCATAATAACGAGATATCCTTATTAATTTATATAAATGTTATAATGCAATATATCATCATATTTTCATTTTATAAGTGTATTTATTATGTTAAACTAGGAATTAGTAATTAATTTTTGTCCAGGTTCTTAGTCATTTATTTACCTATGGTAACCACAACAGCAACTATGCTTAATAATGATATGGTATGAACATGAATGACTGCTCAGGAAACGTCAATGTCGGTATGAAAAATAAAATAATAAAATCTTTGTTCCGCCTCATGCTTTTAATGACATTATACGCAGTTGAATGATATATTAGAGATACTTTGAATCATAAATGACATACCGATAAATACGTATTGGTAGTCGTAATTATCAGGACAGGTGTTCAAAATACATGTGAGTATACAAAGTAATAATATTTTATAAAGTACAAGGATAAAATTATTCACCCAAAAGGCGGGGAAACCAGGTAATAGATCGCTACGAGGGTCGAATGTTTGAAAATGTCCATACTACACTGTTCAAACATATAAACTCTAAAAATAATACACAAAAAAGGAAACCAACATTTAAAACATGTTTTAATATCAATAAGCACAGAATGACGTCATGTAAGGGACAGAAGCATAAGTGGTTGAGCAACAAAAGCAAGTGAAGGCGAGTAGTAAGTTAATAGGTTTACGGTGACATTATTGTAGCACATTGTCATATAAATCAAATTTTGCATGATATATCTTAAGCTGAACAAGAGAACCATCTTGAACAACATTAGGAACCCTAGTCTGAGGTGTAGTGACTTCGGGAGCTAGGGGATAACATTACTCTTAAATGCAATGCTTGATTGAATGCAACGAAACCGAAATAACTATAACATAGGTGAATAGACAGGGTTTTATTAACGGTCAATTTCCTAATCCCCCTAATTAAATGCAATCATCACGGTTTGCACAATAAGGCCTGATCTTGTATAAAATAATATTAAATCATTTCAAGTGAATAAAAATCAAATTAACCTTCACGTTTTAAATGCAATTGGTTTACGCGAAAACACATAAGTACATGCGCAGTGGAACGGTTATTAGTTTTGAAAATATTTCCTAATACAGAAACACATTTTTACGCCCTCTATGTATCGCTTTAAATTTGTAAATATAGTGTTACTTTGTCTTTCGTTATGGCTTAAGTAAGTACATTTGATAATTAATAAACGTATCTAGCCAATAATGGCAAATAAAATTACAGAATTTATGTTCGCTTGCATAAAAACAGGAAAATAAAACTAGCTTGATCACTATATGCAGAGCAATCTTAGAAGACCTACATACTTTTCAATGGTGGGTCAATCAAAACAGGTTTGGGTACGTCTTGTATAAAATATCTTTGGCTCGACCTTCCCGGTACTTTCGTGCGGGAAATTAAACTTGAAGCAACAGTAGCAACACACACCCATAACAACAATGATAGCAACCAAACTGATGATAATCATGCTTATAATAAAAGCAACAGGTCCTCCTTTAATTGGTCTTTTTGGTGCAATGTCGCCACAATCACCATCGGTGACATTCCCTGTGGCCTGGTAGTACATGATGAACCTGTAGACAAAAAATACAATTTAATTATTCAGACACCCTTATGTATGCGCTATTTCGCATATATGTCTGGACTAATGACGGTGATATTATACAATACTAGCCATACAAAAACATAACGATCATATACCCGTCTCCAGTGTTCGCCGCATCCGTAGGACAATTGCACATACACCGACTGTCCACTGCTGAACACGACATCGCTCTGTCCATTCGTGCCACAGTACGCTCCGATTTCCCCCATAGCTACCATCAGAGCCACACGAAATGTTGAGTACATCACAGGAACATGAATCGCAGTCTTCAAGCTCAAAATCTGGATCAGTATGGGGGCCTACGACATACCTAGAAGGAGCGGTGATAACCCAACAAGCACTGTATGAGTTTGGGTAGTCGAACGCTGGGTAGGTCGGGTGAGAAATGAAAAATGACTCTGATTCGGACGCGCTTAAATGTGTACAGCCTGAAATGAAAACATGTTTTGTCAGTTGTAATTGTTAAACCAAGCAAAAAACCGATTAGGTCAAATACATATGCATGCTTTGTGACACAGTAAGTCTATATTTAGACTGACATTACCATAGCATGAACTTCAAAAAAGATTTAATTGATTTGAAAAAAATACTGATATAAAATGACCAATTGTGGCGATTCTGAAACAATACACCCTCCGATATTCCTCGCTTTTTAGGTGTATTAAATGTAGTTTTAAGTTTATTATAATACACTATACTCTATACAATAATGCAACCTATTTGTCTATGATTATATTTCATTTTGGAATATAAGTAGTGAGTACTTGTGTCTATGTTTTCTTATTAAATCTTAGTATAAACACATTTACAGGATAATTCAAGTGAATGATGGATGAAACAAAAATATGCATAATTGAAAAAGGAAATACATTCAACTGTCATTTGAACCAGAAATACGCATGACTTAATAAGGATTTCAGCTAATTATTATTTTTGACTGAAAATTTATTCTGTGGGTTTGTTGTGTGGTGCCATAAACTTGTGGAATGCAATTTTTATTATTTTTGTAATAAACTTTTGTAATTATTTTTGTAATAATCTTCATATTGAAATCTACAAATAATTTATTTTGACCGATACGATGAAGCCATAATCAATTCGAACAATTGCAAATAAAAATAACTAGACAGCAGTAACCCAAAAGACTGCCTATAGAGCTCATTTATATATAAAATTGGGGTGTCTTTTGATATGTAACATTAGAAAATCGATGCACGAAACAAATTCAATTTTATGTGTTGACTGCAATACCTATTTTTGTAAATAAAAAGAGTGCAGATAACGAGAAAAACAATACAAACCTTCAACAAATACAGGCAAAACGAAAATTAATGGAATCAAAAACATTGTTTCATCTGTTTTTTATTCAACACAGTTTTTACTTGATAAATCATGATTTTATTAATCAATGTGTATGATTATTATTATCCCATTGAGACCACAGACAATGTCATTCCTCTTTATATCAGCCAAACAGTTATCTTTACAACAATGAACATGAATATAACACTTAAGTGTAAAATAATGATTGTGCGTAATTATAGAACTTCTTATACACATAATGCACATATTTGTTCAAAGGCATAACAACGCATGTCATAAATCCAAAATATTATAAAGGTAACCCAGTGATTTCCTTGCGAAAACAATAATTTCTATTACTCAGTGAATAATAAAAAAAGATGACTAAAATAATGATTGAATCAGTTGTTGGATCCTTTGTTATAGAATTTTCGAACATAAATCAAACAGAGATACTTAAGTGTATTTTCATGACAAGATGCCTACAATAGATAAAAATACGATTTGTATTGATGCCGTTACATTTAAATTTATAATTACTCTCTTTTTTAAACATATGACATTTTATGTGAATTCCTGTGGTCAAATGTTCTTTTGTCATAGAAAATCCTAGAATTATACCAAGGTCAATAACATTTTCTAATAATGCTGGTCACAAATAAAAAGTATACCATGCTTTTAATGTGAAAGCAAAAAAAAACATTGTATTCGTACAAGGAACATATTGAATAAAGCAAATAATTAACGTTAACATTTACAATGCATGGGGAATACTCATTCCCTTTACTTATTTCTTTGGAATAAAAACTAACTTATCATAAATCATGCTTAATTGCCAAATGTACGAAGGCATATACATTTATTGGCAAGTAAATAAAAGGCTGGTAGATAATAATTTTCATTCATTCAAGCGTTAAAATCCTAAGATCGTATTAGGCACAGGGCAGATTACTATATCGTAACTATATACGTGTGTATTGCATTAAATAACACAAAACACACTTAGTTATAAAGTGATTCTAATAATAACATTTATTATGATATCATTATTTACTATCATATCATAATTTTTAACAATTATAAACCATACTGAAAGGATATGATAGAACAATTTGTTTAAAAAATATATTTTTTTAAACTTACGAATGATCTTTTGTCTATCCGCAACCCACACTCCTTCATCAGCAGTGGTTTACCGCTTTTGTTACACTCTGTGTTTCGGCTCCTTAATAACAAGTGGACACTTCAAGAGATGGGCATGCAGGAGTAGTTAGTTCCAGCAATCTGGTGTATTGGGACTAGATCATGGTGATATCAATTTCACGTGGTTCCGATTCATCTTTTGTTCTCGTATTCTAACCGTAGGTCGTCATATTTGTTTTTCTTTCTTTTCAAAGGCAGCTTCAATTCTATCCTCCCATCGTATAGTCAAATCAAGCAAAACGAACTGCCGTCGATCATATCACCGAGTCTGGTCTTGGCGGTTTGTGGACGATTTTTTCTTGGAATTACAGCCGTTTCCTCGCTGTCGCCAAGATTCCGGTGTTATCTTATGTCCATTTTTATGCCTCTCCTGATTTTAACAGCTTTGATAAAGCTTCGTGTCTTTTTTTGTTTTTGTCAATTTGTATACGAGACTTATACCGATACCAGAGCTTCTAACACGTTGTTGTGTCTCCATCTATATCGGCCCTGTGTAAGAGCCTTTCTGCACGATGAAAACACATACTCAGAGTGCATCTTTTTTACCTCAGCGCACAGTCGTCACTCTCAGTTTAATACCACCTCTTTAGGTAAACTTGATGCTCCTTGTGTATTGAGCGTAATAGCTTTCGCCTTTCGCTTGTCCTTCTCGCCTTCTCGGACTTCACTCTATATGATTTTGCGTCTCTCTTTCCTGTCAGCATCACTCCACTTTCAAGTAATTTACACAAAGCCCTAGCCGTCCTTGTCTGACTGTACCTGCTAGCTCCTTGTACATGATTCTGCTTTTGGCTTCGTTCATTGTTCGCCTCACAGACCAGCGACCACTTCTGGCAAGCGGCACTTTTGCCTGTTGGACGTGCTTCAAGCAGACTCGTCTAGCATAGTTTGGTCTCTCACTCGGCATTCGTTGCACTCGTCCATAATGAACCAAATAGCCAGTTGTAGCATGCTAGACCAAACAAGAGGCCGATGGCGGGGCATCTCAGTGGGACATGATGTTGCAGTTTTTGCTCTTAAATTCTCTCTCTCTCTCTCTCGCTTTCAACTCTAAGTATCAACGTAATATGAACCCAGCAAAACTTAAATTTAAGTGAAACTTTAATTTCGCTAGCAAAACATTGATTACTCCTGCGATGCTTGAACAAATAGTTTATTTAAGATAATTTGACATCCTTAACTTCGGCTTTGGCCTCAAATCATTATGTTTATATAACTAATGATCCAACTATTTGTATTCATGACATAAAACATGCTACCGAAGACGATTATCCGTGGGTTGAGTTAAAAACTCAATTTGGGGATTAATCGGCTTATATCTGTTACATAAACATTTGCCAAGATATAAAATCTGTAATAGATCAACATCAAGTGATGTGGAATAGAAAGCAAATTGATATAGATTTTATTGAAGGAATTATTTTAAAAAGATTTTATGACGGATTTCTACATAAACTCTAGTATGCGCAATGTATACAATTATGAAATGCCTTTTAATAGAATACATCTCTACTTTACACAAGGCATACAATTATTGTATTATTTGAAATGTATACAAATCACATTTCTTAATTGTTCTAACTAATTATTTCTATACTGCGAAGCATATATTTGTATCAGTAAAGCTGAAACAAACTTGCTTTGAAACATGTAAAACATGTACATCTTAATATTTGTGAAATAACTACTTTTTATTAAAAGTAGGAACTGACCAAACAGGTACGAAAATAACAAAAGTGAAAACTGATTAAAAAGGTACAAAGTGAAAAAGAACGAAGTTGATTGAATACCAAATGACCAGAAAGCTATATAATTATACTAATTTTCATCTTTATTCAAATCAATATTTTAATACATTGTAATCAATTTATTCAGATCCAAAATATATATTAGTTCAAGAGAAACAAACGTTGGGCATCTATTTATGAATAGAAGGTAACATAAGTACCGTATCGTTCAGGGATATCCTGAAGCATGCATGGTAAATACGAAAATGCATAAAAAGTTACTGTTTAATATGAAACATTGGCAAAAGCCAAAACGCTAAGATGATATTGTGCATAATTAAATGTTATTAAATATATTATATAATAATCAAATATACCGTAGTTGATAACATCGAACAAAAGAGGAAAACTATAATTCTCAATCGGCTAAATTTTGGAGGATAAAAGTTCATTTTATAAAACTTGGTAAACACGGCAGTTACTTTTGCCTGTTTTGTGGCCACTTAGTTAATCCTCATTATGTACTCATTAATTGTATGTGCATTGCTATCGGCCAGGGAGGGGTTGATTATTTACCATAAGACACAATGGATTAAATGTTATATAAAAATTGATTTTAAATAGTGATGCCTGTGATAGAAATTTCCAGTTTTTTCTATGTATCTTGACCACCTTATGAACTTGAACATATCATTATCTAATCTCGGTATGTTTTATAGTTTTCAAATAAATAGCATTTCAAAATGCCCCAGATATGCACTTTTTCAATAGAAAATACATCATCATTAAGGGAACACAATAGCTATTAGATCGTAGACCTGTGTTTGCCCAGTTAAAGGCGATGTTTATCAATTGCGAGTTTTTAATATTCGCAAAGTCTAACTATTATATAAATACAATCATTTTTGTCTTTTAGATTTAGTGACAAATAATTGTTTTTTTTTCGCATTCAAATGAAATTAATTATACTTTATATGGGCAATTATAATTTGCAAAATGGTTAGTTATCAAACATGGCTAGTTACTTGTTTAAAGTATATTTGATTGTTTTTAAATTTCTTTGTAATCCAAAATGCCCAAGGCTCCAACAGATCAAAGTAAAATGACTTAACAAAGGCATTTGATGCATAGGGTTCAAAGATCAAGACGTTGGACTTTGTGAGCGATTAGTAAATGGAAACTACTAGAGTGATCCGATTTAATCCTTGTAAAGCCTTTGATGCTTTCCAGCTTGATGATTACTTTAATTCTCATATTCTCTAATAACAAAAACTATGTACATGTGTATTATGATAAATTGAACTTAAAACAGGAAATTTAAATGCATTTATATAAGCCTATTTTTTTCTAGGATTACTAGAATAAATTGCAAATTTTATTATTTTTATCAGATTTATCATTCTTATACTTACACGATACAGATAATGAATGTAAAAATACTAATAATATACATTATTCATACAAAAATGTACCGTTTAACGAAAATATCACTGACATTACAAGAAATCATTGTTTAGATAGCTAGTTTGGCATCAAATACTGGGAGACCAATGATTTTTTTAAGTGGATATTACGGGAAAACTAGAAAACATACCGATAAATTAACTGGTTTGAAAAAGAATATAGTTAGATTAAACTATACTGTATGTCATTTTAAAGAATTTCTATAGCAGGCATCACCCTTAATTTTCAGCTTTAACAATATATTTCACTTAAAATTTGTTGAAAATCGCCAGTTTATGCTACTCTTATGCGGCTTAGTTTGTTTACACAGGTATCACTTATCATGCACTCTTAGGATACATTAAGTTATGCTTAGAATTAAAAGCAACTAAGTGGCCACTGAGTAACTGCCGTGTAAACCCATCAAGTTTAATTTTATCAAAATGCGTTCATAATTTTTCGGTGCAGTATATATTTATTGTAAATTGCATTCTTCCTTGCACAAATAGGTGTGACCTCCATGAAAGTTAGGTATTTTCGATTTGACCAAGCCGTGAACAAACAACATTTATGTTTGTTTAATTCTACCTTAAACTGCGAAAATAAAATTTCAAGTGTAAACATTTTATTAAAAATGAATATTGGAATTACAATATTTCCAAAAATGGAAACCAAATAAAATGTATCGTATGCGCAGTTTCTCAATGAATCTACACTATTTTCAAAGAATCTGCAAATCTTCCCAAGTGTGCACCAATTTAGAGAAATACTTTAAGGTTTTAGATTGTTTCGCCAAAAAAGATATACATTTCTCCAACCATTGTGTAAATTTCTAAAGATAGCATGCGTAAGATAAAAACAAAAAGTCATTAGCTAAAAACTTTTTCGATTTACCATTATAGCTTTCAATCGTATTTTTACCTTAAAACTTAACACAAAGTTTGATTTAATATTCAAAGGTATTTTTGTTACAATAGCGAAAAAAAATATTTCTACACATTAACACAAACAATTGTTTTGTTAATGTGTTTCTGTTGTAGTTAATCTGTGAAAACCGCGTTTGTTGAAATTTGTAAAATTTTTCAGGCAGTGTGAATATTAACTTGTTCAATCAAATCCATAAAACAGATATAAACTTTGTCAAAATGCGCGGTTTTCACAGATTGACTACAACATATCAACGTTTTTATTTTAGATAAACAAATTATCGAAATGTTAGATATTTATTTCATTATGCCCTTCAAAATGATGGTTTTAAATAGTATATTATCTATTATCATATTCACAAATAATTTTCACTAAAATGTATCTATGCCAAAAAATGTGTCAATAATAGACAGTGCGCCTCACATAAAACACCTGGGTGTCCGGCTCGACCCGAGACTCTTTCTTGCAGCATTTCTTGTAGCAACAATAGCAACACAGGATCAGGAAACCAATGATGACAAGGGGGATGATTATAGCGGCCGCTTTTGCCGCACCGCCCCCTGCTCCTTCTCCCGAGTTTGATCTCTCATAAGAATCGGAGTCGTAGTAGTAGGTGTAACCGCATTCGCCACCGGTATCAACGCTGGACGCCGCGTAATATAGGGTGAATCTGTAGAAGAAAATTACAGAAGAAAAATACATATAACTAATTTGTTATTGTTGCCATAGGTAGCGTCACAGGGAAATGAAGCTTTTACATAGAAAGACATAGGTGATTGAGCAATGAGAGAATGTGTTATTATATTTACATTTATATTGAAATATTTTGAGTTACAAACGTACAATATGATACGTAAATCCGTTTTTGCTTAAGAATTAAATTATAATTTGTATTTGTTCCGTTTCTGTATTAACCTTGTATCAGTTTGATTATATAATGTCTAAAGTAAGAATAAGAAAACATGAAAGGACTGAAAAGACTGAAAAGGCTATTTGTTTATTTGGAGTTTTATTAGCATCTGTGCATGATGAAATTGTGATAGGTGGGGTTGTGAAATTGTATACAGTTAGTCATTGGAAGTATATGGACTATATGGTTATCATCTGATGTAATTTTATTCCTGTTGATCATATACCAAATATATATGTTTACAAGAATAGTGAGTGTCTATACTTCTTTATAGATATATTAATAAGTCAAAATTGTTTTAAAAATATCAATTCAAATTTTGAATATCGTTTACTCAGCATTATCTGTTATAACATGCAAAACCTAATTAGACTTGGCCTACGTACCAGCAACTGTATTATCACGGCCGTACATTATTAAAATCAAAATAGTTATTGTCAAGGCTGGCATAGTGTATAATGTATTGTGTATCCATTCAATGAATAGACAATGAAATATGTTGAATATAGTTATTTAATTTTAATTGTTCGGCTTTCTGATCAGTTTTTACCTCGTCCAATAAATGTAATATAATTGTTGTTATTAATTACACTTATTTAAGATTCGAACATGTAATATTAAGTCATTTCAATAATGAGTGATCAGAAAGTACGTCATTTTTCAATGCGGTACTAATTGAAGTTGACATTAAACTAATATAACTAAATGCAAAATCGATTGTATTCTAGACACAAGGTAAATATTACATTCAATTTTATATAATGATATTGTTAATTAATTAACATGAGAATGATGAGACAAACATCCATGCAATGCGAATATTAAAGTAATTCAGGAAATGTTTAACATGTTTTATCTTTTAATGGATATCAAATATGTGTTTCATTTAGCTAAATATAAACGACGTCTAACAATGTGTAATAATTATATTGTATGGAAAACAATGTACAAATGACCCTGAAATCATGGGTTGATAAAACTTAAATGTGTTTTATATAAATGAATATACAAATGACAAAATCAGTTAGAAGGGTTAACGCAATTTAAAGAAAACATATGTTTGTGAGGGGGCACATCTACACAATACGTTATGATGCAAGTGAATTCCTTGTCTAACAGTTGTCGTTGTGATTTATTATTTGACCCCTATGTATATATATAATATAGTTTCAGGGATCTCAAGAAAGACTATTATAAACTAAAATAGACTAAAATAAATATATATCCTTGTTTTCGTAAATGCATCATAGACGCATTGATACACATTTATACTAACATACGTGTAACATATTAATTATACTACATACACATTATATTGTATCGAATTCACTAGTCTTGAGATGTAAGTCAGATAGGCGAATGCTTAAATATTTGAAAAATAAACGGAAAAGGCTTTACAATTTAGCAACATGTATTTTCAATAAACAACGCCAACAATTTGAAGCGAGCTAACTGTTTTTTTAATAAGTTTTCGTTTGCCAAATATGTGGTTTCTCAGATCGAATAAGGGAGGACAAGTTCACTTTTTTGAGTTGCCTCAGTTGTAGTTTGCCCAATTTCCAGATGATGGATGTAGGTGATTCATCATGACTAGACCTAAGAGCATTATTTGTCTCCAGAAAATTATATTTATCACAAAATCTTAAGACCAATTTATCATTCTAAAATATATTGAACCAATATTTAGAAATTTATTTTCAAAATTGAAGCCTATATTTAAAAAACAAATACTCATAACAACAAATTTCAACAATGCGTGTGATAAATCTTCATTATTTTCCCATTTATATACTGTTTAAAATGTTTCACATGAGCATTGTTTCTTTTTAAATAAGTTCATTTAAAATATAAACTTATTTCTTCAATTACTGACACGTTATGTTATCCATGTGTGTTTTCATTTGCTCACTACTCTGCTTCACTTTCCTTAAAAACATATTTGGGAGTGAAATAAATGTAGTACAAACAAAAATTCTAAGGTTTGTCCTTGATTGGTAAACCAATTTGATTACTCTTTGTTTTTTATCCCATTTGTCTATTTCAGATTGTCTTTCCAAGCAGAAAATCGGAAAGAAAACAGGTTTGTGCTAGGTGAGTAGGCAAATATCGGAGTGCTGAAATAGAGACGTTGAGAGATGGTAGGGAAACCATTTTATTTGTCTGCTTAAAGCAATACCAGTAAATAGTGGTTCTAACACAAATATATATTCGATGTTTGCATGAACATAAGTATAACATTTCAATATCTTGAAATAATGTCATTATTTCGTTGCAAAAATCACACCTTTGTTGTAATACAAATGACAACATACGTCAATCATGTAGGTCACTAATTTGCGCCCCCTGTATCACCAGACACTTATTCGACGTTTTTGGACACGACTCCCACGCAATCAAGTTAGTGCAAAAAGAGCAAAAGCCTTTGTAAAATAATCATGACAAGGGTGAGTTTTCTTTGGTTACGGAAGTAATCCTTTTCGAGAAACCTTACAAAAAGTACATTGTTCTAAAACGAATGGTTGTGTACAAACGGCACACCCCGCTATGCTGAAATATATTAACGATATATGTATCTTGACTCAAATTATTCTATAAATAGAAGAACCCCCCTAATATTATTTTGGAATAAAATAATAAAATATTGTTAAAAGTCAATGGCGTCTTAATTTATTGTTTTAATAGCTTGGCTAATCGATAATGACCTACAACAATATATCTATATAAAAGTTTAGAATATATAAAATGTCCCATTCAATCTATATTGATTATGTTTTTAAATACATGCAACGCTAAACCAATAAAACAACTTTTCACTACTATTCAAATATATGTTTAATTAAAGATCCAATTTGAAGAGCCAATTTAAAGAGCCAAGTCTTTAAATCTTGTAGATTTATGAGAGCAAATGTTTGTAAGAACAAAGCAGCATGGGTGTTATTATCAAATTAACAATACCTAAAAACAGTTTTTATAAGTATATCATTTATGTATAAATCATCATAAAGACAATATGAATTATTTCAATCCACAGTTCCAATATGCTTCGATTGTTAATAAGAAATATATTAGGAAGTGTGATGGATTATGAAACATAAAATCAATAGAATGTATGATAAACACGTGGCGTTTTTAAAGGAAAGTTAGCAATATCCGAAGTAACCAGGCCCTTCAAGTGTATTTTGCGTTTTTTGCCCCGTTTATTATTTAAACTAGAAACAAAAAGAACCGTCATTCCTCTTAATATTGCGAGGGAAAATCGGCCACTCGACCGTAGTAATTTCACACGCTTCCGCAACAGTTTTTTAAAAAAACAATGTGTGATTCATTAAGCAAATGCTTAGTTCACAAATTCGGGTGGCATTACTTATATAGAGTATTTAACATTTGGTATTTTTATTTAGTTTCATTTTAACTGACTTTTTTTAAAAATTAGCCTTATTCGATAAAAAAAAACACAGCAAAACTGTAAGCAAAGATTGACCAATATTATATTATGATTTTAACAATTCGTGTAGCTTAGCAACATAAGATTCATACTCATTATGTAATTTAGTATCCCGTACGCAATATCGCGATAGCAATAATGATATATTTGAAATTAGACAATGACAGCTGGAATGGGAATACATACTATGCCATTGCTAGGCAACATGCTCTAGCATGTATATTATAAACTTTCATCTGCGTAAATTGAAAAGAGCCTCTGTGTATTTCTCGAATATAATTAAAATACTTTTTAATTAAACAAAGGACTGGGCATTTATGTGATGTCAATACAATACAATATGATGTGTACATTTATTAAATCGTTGAATACTTATTCTGATATATTAAAAGTATTTTTTCGATCAATTAAAATCAA
This sequence comes from Hydroides elegans, assembly GCA_001703475.1. Taxonomy (NCBI): domain Eukaryota; kingdom Metazoa; phylum Annelida; class Polychaeta; order Sabellida; family Serpulidae; genus Hydroides; species Hydroides elegans. Next base: position 8,152 of record LQRL01136072.1, on the reverse strand, counting down.
TTTAAAAATAAATAGCTTTGATTTATAATTCTAACAATTTATATATATTGATAAACACTTCTATATGACAATTATTACAATACAATGTTTCGTCACAAAAGTTATATAATCAATTTTTTTGCCACCCAGAGCTGAAGAAAAAGGTTCGTATGACGTCAATAATTAACACAATAAGTGACGAAGGGAAAATTGGAAATGATGAATGAACATCTTTGTAGATAGCACATTTGTGCGATTGTCACTGACACAAGAAAAGAGTTTGTTACAGGTTTATTTGGCAAAATTAAAGGAGTAAAATAATTCAAGAAAAACAAACTGTTGTTATTTATTAATTGAGATAATAAGTTCAACAATAAATAAATTATTTTAATAAATTAAATTAATGAGTTTGAACTGTTATTTTGTATGGAATGACTTAATAAAAACATATTTAAACAATACAATGTTAATGAAAATTTAAACAAAATTCTAATAACTTGGTTATTAGACGAGTTGAAGTAACAATTATTCATATATTAAAACTTAAGATATATATCTTGACAAATGGCAACTCAAACAAAAACTGCCGAGGAAAATACATTTTCGCTTTTAGGAAAAACGTCAAAATACAATATCAACCAAGACAATGATAAACCTAAAAGATGCATGTATAAATGCTTCACTCTATGTTTGCTTGTAATTATATTTATATTTATATCATTAGTAGTTTGTTTTGCGGATTTTATTAGACCAATAAGATGTACAGCGTCGGATATCTTTAATATTGGATTTGTTGAATGTGCAACGCCAGATAAATTAGGTAAGTGGGTATAAAAAGTGTTTTTAATTGAAATGAAATATCAAAATATTATTATTGGTGTAGGCAAAAACTGACGTTTAGAAACCTGACGTAGGTGGTGTTATTTTTTATTAAGCAGATATCGAATAAGTTAGTCTGTACCTTAATTCTGTATACAGTAAAATGGTGTATATAGCGAATAGTTTGGTCAATCAAATATGTTTTTGTAAATGCATTCCAATAATAATATATGAAAATATCATTATTATAATTTTTGAATAAGTATAAAAATAAACAAGAAATTAAAATTTATACAAGAATCTATAAAACAAATACATAAGTGAGGTTAGCACAAAATGCGACTTAAGAATAAATATCATAATGACATATTATATAAAATATATTTTATTTCACTTATATCACCAACACCTTAAACTCTTATATAACTGAAACAGAGGACGATGTCAATTGGTACAGTTACCAAGAAAACACATAACCTGTTTATTTGTTAAAATCGTTGCCTCGAATCTTGACAGACATAAAAAACAATCAAAACTTCAAAAGACTATTTAATTTGAAAGTTTTATTTATTTTGAAAACTAAAGCACAAAGGATAAGAGGATAACATGACACTTTTAACATTCCCTATTCAAGTGTTATGATGTTTAATTACATCCGTTGTTACGTGCAATTAACTTTTATGTTCACAATGCGGGTAGATATTGGGGGTTCAGCATTTATGTTACGCGTTTAAAAGGGGTTTTAGAGATCAAATTCATGTGTATGCATATACGGTTTTGTCTACAATAACTGCATATATAAGAAATAATGACGAACAAGCATTATTCACAAAGTGTGATATTTATCTTTGTTAACAATGAAATCGCCTAACTTAAACGAAAGAACATCCTGAAATATAAATATCAAGTATATTTGTATAAATATTTTAAAGATTTGTCCATTATATTACAAATTATATTTTTTACGATTGAATTGATATTAAATAAGTCTATTGAAATGTCAATATAACGATAAGATGTAATAGTGGCAATAAAGTTTTAGGTGAAGTGTTATTTTGAGAATATTCAACGCTAACAAATAACTGTTTAATGTTGTGTTATGTTCAGTGTTAAATATATACATGTGTTTGAATTTGTAAAAATAAGTAAGAATGTTTATGTTTATTAAACTATAATCAAAATGCCCACATTAATTGCTTTTTTGGGGATAAAAAAATGTTCTAAGTAAAAAATATATAGTTATGCCACAAAATGTCATTGATCTTATACACATTAAACACTTAAAGAATACTATTTGTTTAATGCATTTTCACATCATTTTTTTTTGTGTTTTATGTGTTTTAAATCAACATGTTTAATTCTTATTTTTACTTGATGTCAACGACTAGGCATCATTGGGTTCTCCTATGAGAAAAACGAGACGTAATTAAAATCAAAACTCATAGACGTCCATTTTCTTCAATGACGTTTAAATTCCCTTGTTTAAAATGATATACATGTTAATTAATACTCTTTTATTTGATCATATGTCACCAGAGAGCCTGAGCAAAGATGAGAAGAATGGCACAGTTCATCAAAATATAACTATTCACTTACCAATTGATCAAATACACAACATAAGCAAGAACATCTGTGGTTTCTATGGTGATACAAATGTAACATACATTCAACATAATGCAAGAGCAGGTTGTGCTGGTGACGAGATTGTTAGTGATGAGGTAGGTGTTCGACACAAACAATTACGAGTTATAATTTGCCATACAATTTAAATCTTCATATACTCAATTATCAATTGCGTACTTGTATTTATATGTTTGTTCTGACCATGTTAACATATTATAAATTGCCTTACCAGGTTGATTCAATATTTTAACCTGTGTAAAATGCCAACAATGCCAACAAATCAAAACTTAGTCTTTACGCACGGCAGTGTATATGTTATTTTCATGACATTTGAAGGGCATTATTGTGTGTTTGTATTGTTTGTATTGTTTTGTTTCACACAAACATGCATATGTATATGAATTAAAATTTGTTTCAGAATGAGCCTGAAACCGAAGAAGTGGACATACGTCAACTCGCCGAGCACACCTACGACGTTGCATATGAGATTATGACCGATTACGATGAACTCTGGGTGCTAGATAAGGGAACGTCGTGGAAAACAGGACGGGTATATTCGAAGACGTTTGAGCATATCGGAAGGGTGTCCCGACTGGAGGTAATAATTGGTTATATTAAAACAAAACATGGGAGTTTGGAGAGGTTGTATATATTGAGAAGTTTAAACATGACGATTGGAGGCACATGGTTGATACTATTTTCTTAGAAAATATATAATAACATTATATTAGAATTAAAGGATGGATAACAAATCGTTTTAACTCGAATAGGGTCAATAGTCTTTGGGAAATTCTTTAATATTCAGCTATATGAGTTGTATTTACTTAAATTAAATCTGGAGTAATTGTAACAACCATCCTTATTTTTACTTCTATTAAATTTGATGTAGTATATTAGTTTATATGCGATTCAAGACTTATTCCAATATGTCAATAAAGGACTAATCTTACAATTTTGTATTGTTTGATAAACGTTAAATAATCATTTTATAATTACCAGGTTGAATTTGAGGCTACCGTTGAGCAAATTCACACTCTCATGATTGATGAAATCGAGAACTTACCCTCATGGGAACCTACTATGGCAGAGGTCAAAGTGAGCTTTTGCATTATGTAAATGCAGTAAATTGATTTCGGACATAATTTGTAGAGTATATAATTGAAATACAGATAAATTTTCCAAAACACCTTTACCGACTCTCCAAGAAAAATACATGTTGTTCTACGGTACGTATTATGTACCTTTTAAGGTCTTATAAAAACGCATGCTTACCCTTCAAATACGCAACGCACACTTATCAGACATCGTTATCAATTGCTATGTGCATATTTTTTTTCGTATATGTAAATTTATATGCTGAATGTTATTATATCCCTATCATTAAGCCGTATCAATATACCTGAGTATTATGTTTCATTGAACACAGATATATATGATTATAGGTGGTTGAACAACTCAGTGATGACATGTACATCGTTCATTTGATGACAGGACCAGCCATGGGTGGTCTTATCTCGGGCAGGTGTGTTCACAATATTTTTTTAAACACATTTTTCCTTGTATAAAGATAAATAATTAAATTTAGTGAATGATATGTAAAATAAGATGCATTTATGTACATACTTAATTAATGTAACATACTTAATTAATGTTATGTACATACTTAATTAATGCAAAAGTCATCTGCTTTTGCAGAACCATGTTACCCTCATAAATATATTCAGTATTATTGCATAGGTCACGGAAGGCTATCTACACACTACATTCCCCATGACCGGCTGTTTTATGTTGAAAAAAATCATTTTAACATTAAATGTTATTAAGAAATAACATTTATCACGTAAAATGTATTTATTTAAATTTGATATCTAGTTGCTATTTAATAATTGATTTAACTATACAAACTATTAAACTATTAAACTATTTTATACATGATTTTCATTATATTTTACAGAGATTTCGTGAATATGAGATACTGGAAAACGACAGAAAACAACGTAACTGTCATGGCCGAAGTTGCCATTGAACACCCGGGTGCTCCTGAGAGCTACAGTCATGTGAGGTTAGAAAACCACTGTGATATAGTCTTGTTTTACAGTCTGCAGTTACGTTTATGTGATGGTAGTGTAAGTAGAGTAATGGCATAACTCACCATTGAATAACCAGGTGCGTCTTGAGGGCTATAGTTACGTCAGGTTAGAATCAACACTTTATATAACTATATAACTATCGTCTTTTGTACAGTCCATATTATATCGCCAAAGATTATCCGGGTAAGCGCGAGGGCATTAGTAATTTGGAGTGCAATAAAAACGTAATATCCATAGTTTTGCAGTATTTTATTTTGCGATTGAATTATCATAAAGTTGAAATTCGTATTTGACATATTGAGCTCGACCTTAGGTTGTATTTAACTATTTATTGTATTATATTGCTTACTTGGTTGCCTACATTTGGTTTTAACTTAAAATGGGTGTTTAAACTTCAAAAGGCTGTTTTAAGACATAAGATAAAATCCATTTCTTTCTACATACATTGTGGCCTATCGAAGTAACACTTTAAACCAGAACATGATTGGCGTGTTTTCAAATATTTTACCTGTCACAATCGTTCGTTAATTCTGCATGTGATGTTAATTCGGTACTTAAATTAAACAATTAGCTGATTTTACAGGGCTTACCACCGACCCGGCGGCTTTATGTTTGGACCTGTCAAGAACAAGCCAAATAAGGTTTTCTTCATTACAGCCGCATCTGCTGATATAGGGGTAAGTTTGAATTATTCGGATATCCCATAAATGAAAAGCGTTAAAGCAATAAATACACAATACAAAATTATATGGCGAAAGATTTAGGCGATTTTATATTCTTATATATTTTATAGTTTGATATAAGTACAAATACCAATAAAATGTGTTACTTACATACATTTACTTGAACTAAACTATATTGATGTATTCTCAATTTTTGTATTATATATTATATCTATTTAGGTTAAATTGAATATAAATGATATTGAAATGGAACAAATTGAACGATTTATTGTTACTTTGATCCACTTTTACCTATAAATATAACAATAAAGATTATGCTGTTTTTTTATGTTAGCTCTCTCGATTTAGCATTCTGAAAGAGTTGTTCTTATAATTTGAAACAATGCTTGACTACAATATCATTCTTGAATAACTATTTAATCTGAATCAACTAACCTTATTATATTTCTAAATAAATATGTTTGTTGAGTATACATCTCGGTGTTGAAATATTTATCGTTGATTGCATGACATAACATTATTGTTCCATTAGCGATTGTTCATTTTACGTGAGCTCAACTTATGTTTGTTGTATACGATAATGTGCAATGAACCCTATATCGTTTTAGATGTGGATGCCGCAATTTCTTCTGGACAAAGCCAAGGCTCGAGCAATGATGTCATTTGTAGAAAACATGAACGCTAAACTTAGGCAAATGAAAAGGACCGAGAGAAGAGGTGTATAATACTAGCGTTAAGAACTAACGTCGGTCGAATTAATACAGAAACGTAATGATAAGTTATTAAAATAATCAATTGAAGCAGTGTGGCCAAACTATATTTTAACTATAATTATAGGAATATAGAAATATTTATCAATCTGATCTCTATTGAAATATTAATGCATTTGATTATAATAAACATGAGTGTCATTTCAAATAATCATTTATATTCCAAACTAATTTACACACGCATGCCTCTGTATAATTTGATCAGTATTTGTAAATGTTCTAGAACTAAAGTAATCAAGGATTTTATATGTTTTTATTTGAACATTGATCTACATGTATTGTTTCTTTTTGTTATTTTATTATTTATGAATTTTCATATGTACATAAACATGCATTTTGGAAGGCTAACTAGCACCATTCAAACAAGTAGCACTAAGAACATTTTTGCATGAAATCCTTCAAACCTACTATTGCTCCTTGTATCTTTTGCATACAAATATGCATAATTGGATTCATCGAATATATAGTAATGTCATATCTTGTATCATTTCTTAATAGAATCGCCTCATACCTATACCAAGGTTGGATATATCATTAAGGTTATCAAACATGTTAAAGTATATGTTTAAACAGATTCAGACTTATTTGAGACGCACATTATGTGAAAAAACGTGACCCTTTAACTACTTCTATTTTGATCAACATCACAGCTCCCCTTAAATGCAGACTAGTTCACATACATATACTGCTTGCATTTGTCTGTTACCGACACAACGTGTATTTCTAATTTACCCCTGAATACACACGTGTTGTAGACACGGAAGACGTATACCATTGCCATCAATATAAAGACTAAGTAGTCCTAAATAGCTTTGTAAGTAGTTGACTTTGAGGGGTTGTATTTTGTATTTGAATTTAGTTTCAAGTATCTTTTTTTTTGTTTAATGCACATTTGTTTTAGATGATTTTGCGGATTATAATTAAAATTAAGTATGAAATATATCTTTAATGTATATTTAACAATGATGTCACAGAAAATAAACGAAATCACATTTACACTATGCCGTAATAATTTACTAAATAACACAACTTTTAATTCAGAATGGCATGATATATTTAGAGCCACCTACAATAGTGTTGAAATGTTAAGAACAATCGATGAATGTGATTGAAGTTGTACTTTTACGTCAATCCCTTAAACTTAATCGATAGCGCAACCATGGCAAACATTAAATAGGACGAAATATAAAAGAAATGTTGCTAGACACCTGATTTAAAATATGGAATGCCCAGAAATGGCTCAGAGCAAATCATTTTATAACATTGTCGTTAGCGATTCTAGTGATTTCATTGATTGTACCTGGCATTATGATTTGTGTTAGTCTTGTAAAATGTGTGAAACCTGATTGATGTCAAAATAACATGCATTGAATCTTACAATGGTGGTATGTTAAACACCCCCGGAAAATATTATTTAAGGATAAATATATTCCGACAGTGCATTTCGAAGATTGTTTAGGCTATTGTCGCAAAACACGGTTCCTTTAAAAGGTCCAAACGAATATTGATAACTTTAATTTTACTTACAATGCAGATATATAAAACGCAAGTACCAAATATTAAATTGCAGTATTGCAGACTATACGATCTTGGTGGATGTACAAAGCATGAATGTATGCGCACATTTTAGTAAAAATGACATGTTTAATTATAATGATGAATCCACAAATAAAACATTTCGTTTGATACTGAGGTCATGTACATATAGATCGAGCCTATTGAAATAACATACTTGAACTCGAAATAATAATGCGGCCTTATTTCATGTTTATTTAGTACCATCAGTAGCTTATACTATATTTGAAATATTATATATGTAGATGGTGTGAGTACTGGGGGTTTTTGTATGGTATAGTTAGCGTCTCTCGTGGAGTGCTGTGGATCGCCTGCGTTTGGGATACTACCAGAAATAAATAGTAAAATATATAAAATGTAAATCTGGTAATAACACAACAAAAAAGTTTATTTGGTGGTTGTTTGAATTTTTTATTTAGTTTTTTTACCAACATGTTTCGGTCTAAGCGACCTTCATCAGGGTATATTTGTACAAAATGATAAAATCGCATTACTGAGCTAGGCAAAGTTCGATTACCCTGAACCATTAACTGTGACGTAATAAATATGAATTTCTTTCATTGTTGCGTAATTGTGTATTGTTAACCCATTGTGTTTATTTATTCTATTGTTG
>LQRL01136060.1:10330-21460 GCA_001703475.1 Hydroides elegans | reverse complement strand
TCTTGACCACATCGGGAATAGCCTTCTGATATCTCCTATAAACCACGTGTTTTTTTCTTGTTTCAAATTGCAATTTTTTGTTCTTTTCCGTGTTTGTTTAGATTTACATTAGTAATAGTCATTCGAGTGACATCAACATTATCTCTATTGTGTCGTCTCTGGATCTGTGTTACACCCGATCCAGATTTCAAAAGGCACAAAATAGTACCTTCAGTTCTTTCATCAATTTTATGTCTTGGCATTGTTGAACATCGAAACGGCTTAGTTATAATAAAAATATAAGGGTCCATGCATATTATTGTCATACGGATCGTATTGGTATTACACCTTGTTTTGGCTACAAAGCACATTTAAAGTGTCCAAAATTAAACTGAACACCTCTTGTATAATATCATATTGAAATATTGTTGCTTTTTATTTTATTCCTTTATAAAAGTTTTGTTTCTTAAATGTAGATGATATAGATATAAACATTTAACTTTTTTATGCATAAACCTACTTTAAAAAGTTATTTATCTGAGATCAAATTAAATTGCCATACCTTCTTCCTAGCGCCGAATATCTGGCGAGGTTTCGCAAAATCAACGCAGCCGTCAGGCGGATATGTTTGGTTACAGGACCTTCCTTCATTTCCTGCCAATGATAAAGAGCCATATAAACATTTCTGTCACCAAGTTAAGAATGAATTACATGCCCATGAAAGGGATCAACGTATCTTAATGCTATTTTACAAAAACAGGCGTGATTCACATAATATAGATTCGACAAGATAACTTAATAACTGCATGTTTTAAGAGAACCGACCCCCTTCCGTGCAAACAAATAACATTTATAAAATATTTAAATGTAAACATTAATTGTGATACGATTAAAATGCCATCCTGCAATTAAATCGACACCGTTTTTATATTGTAATATAATATAAACTTTACAAGTGTCTTGTCTTACCGTAAACTCAGCATAAGGCGGCTTCACAGCGAATCGCCTTATTGCTTGTACAGCGGCATCTTGCGGGTAAACGGGAGGTGGTACCGAGGCTGCTGGACTAGGTGCGGGCGACTGGGCCTGTTGGTGACGCTTCAGGGCTGCGGCGCGTAAGGAGGCTTCGTTCATGTGTTTGTCCTAAATGAAGAAACATACATTTGATAAGCAAATTAGTCTTTATTTCAAATATATTGTGCCAAGAAGGCCTTTGCTATCAAACAATCATTGAATTTGAATATAACCAGCCACTGCTCCAACAAATTGCTAATACGGAGATTTCTGTTTTGTAAAAAATCATGAAGAACCTTAATGAAACCGTCTGTAAGCCCGGTGTCGATTAGAACAGAAAAAACAAACATATCATGATTGGAAAAATAGCTGGGCCAATGCCCTTACCTGTATGTGGGTGACGAGAGAGAAGCGCTGCCGCTTGAGTTTATCGCAGCCCTGCCAGTGACAGTAGCCATCTAGAGCCAGGTAGTGAGTTCGGATCATGTGCGTTTGAAGATGTTTGCTAGCCTCAAAACACCTGGTACACATAATCAGAAATGCATTATATGATAAAATATCTAGAACGAATAAGGCATTAAAGTATGAACGGAAAAGCTTTAAGCTACATCCTGATCTATGTCGTAGATTTCTGATTTTTACAATCGCAAGTCGAACCTAAACGGCATATTTTAACTTATCAACTCGTAGCGAAACTGCCCGGTTTAGTAAAGGGCGATAATATATATTGTTTACTGGTCGTATAGATTTATTTATGACATTGAAACATAGAACTTGGCTCAACTAACTGTTTCATGTTAAAATGTAATGCCTGGATCCATTTTTGGGACAATAAATTCCCCTAGGATGCTTGATATTATGATAACAAAGCACATACATCTTTATACTTTACGACCTGTTTATCCAACTGAAAACATATTCGCTTAAAATCAACACTAATTTTAATGATTTTCAATCACACTCACATCATGCAGCCTGCCCACTCGCACATGTACTGGAACGACGTCATTGGCTGCTGCACCTGCTGTGGTTGTTGCTGTGGCACCGGCGTTGCTACGGGCGACGGACTACTCGGCATTGACGACGAAGCACTTTTCTTCGCTGCGGCATCCTTGCTGCGACTCCTGCGCTTCTTTTTTGTTGTCGTTGATGTCCCGGATATATCGCTTCCGGCGTCGCTTTGTCGTGAGGGAGGGCGTTTTTGTGAAGCGCCCTTGCCGGGGCCGCCGCCTGGGGAGGGGATGGGACCCGGTGACGAGCGGCTGCTGTGTGGACTAGCAGGGGGTGGTGTGCTGATGGACGGGTTGGAGCTGTGGGTGAGTTGTTGCTGAATGGTTGGGAATTGGCCCGCTGCTTTTTGGAGCATGCTTTGTTGTGGGCTATTTTGAGCGGCTGCTTGGTTGATGAGTGCTAGGTTTTGCGTGGTGAGGGCTTGAGTATTGACTTGTATCGGTGCTTGTGCGGACTGAGATGTAACCCCCTGTGGTGGATGAGGGAGTATTTGCTTTGGCTGCTGCGGCGATGCCTGTGCAATAACCTGCTGTTGAACAAGTTGCTGTTGCGCGGGAATCTGAACCATTTGCTGTTGAAGCACCTGACCCACTTGCAGCGAAATCTGATTCGTGCCTTGTTGTGGCCCTATGGCTATGGTCACCGGCGGTACGGTTTGGACTCCACCCCCAGGGGCTTGCATCACCACTTGGCCTTGCACAACCCCCTGAGGCTGCTGGACTAGAACTTGTTGGGGTGCCTGACCGACTTGCTGCTGTATTACGACTTGACCCTGTTGAAGCTGAGAATTGGGCGATTGTTGCTGTTGTTGTTGTTGTTGTTGAGCGAGTTGTGCTTGAATGAACTGTTGCACTAACTGACCCGGTAAGGTCTGGGTCACGACCTGACCTTGTGGGGTCGTGATCTGTGCTTGAGTCATCATTTGGGGTTGAGCCACGATTTGGCCGCCAACGGGCTGTTGAGATATTTGAGTCTGTTGAAGCATGGGTGCTGCTTGTGATACGACGGTACCCTGTTGACTGATCACTATGTTTTGCTGATTACCTGCTTGACCCTGAGATTGCTGCTGAAAGACCTGCTGTTGTTGCAAGGCATTTTGTGGTTGATTCACAATCTGTCCCTGTAATTGCTGAACCACAGGCTGAGCAACTGAAGGTGCCACAAACTGTCCTTGTTGCGCTCCTTGGGTAATCACTTGTGTCTGACCTTGAACTTGTTGTACAACCTGTTGCACTCCGACCTGTGGCAGTATTTGCTGCATGAGTTGACCTTGACCTATTTGCACAACTTGACCTCCTTGACCTTGAGTGACCTGCATCATTGGTTGCTGAACTTGCACCATTTGCGTTCCCGGTTGCTGCTGATTTTGAGCGATTTGCACTGGTATTTGCACATTCATAGGCTGCTGCACAAATTGTGTGGGAACCTGACCAACTCCCAGTTGACTAGCATTTTGCGGCTGTTGAACCACTTGTGTGGTGGACGATTGTGGCACGGCAGACATGATGACTTTGGGAGTGGTTATAGGGCCGGGTACTTGGTTAGATTGAATAAACTGCGCACCGACAGGGATTTGCGAAGCACCTTGTTGAGGCTGTAACACTTGCCCAGTGGCTGACGGTGGCGCCATTAAAACACCACCACCGGAGCTAGATACAGTCTGGTTTTGTTGCTGTGGTTGAAAGGGTGGCACTTGAGTATTAGCAGGTTGTGACGATGATGCCAAAGCGCCACTAATAGCAGCACTTTGAGGCGGTACATCACTTTGTTGAGATTGTTGAACACTTTGCGGTGGTGAAGGATCCGTATTATGCGAAGCCGCCGCCGGGGTTGGTGCGGCGTCCGATGGAAGACTCGATGTGGTGCTTAACGGCGATGCGGGGCGTGAATCGCCGTCGCCATTACAGTTATTATTGCGATTTAAATCGTCCAGTGTTAGACCTTTTGCCGTTTCTAATACATCATTGTTCTTCGTCGCCGGTGCTTCTGACACCGACTCAGAATTGAGATCTTTGGCAGTATTAGACGGTCCGTTTTGGGTTGGCATTCCTTTGGTGTCGTGTGATGTATGGTTACCGTTCACAGTTTCTGGAAAACCATTCATTTGACCCGACGATTCGTTTACACCCTGAGATTCATTCGTATTTGATTCGACAGACTCTTTGTTGTTATCCACAGCCTGAGTTGAAACGCCATTGATACCTTTGAGTTGTTCCTTGAGAATCTTTGTATCTTTCATTAATTGAGCCATGCGCGCTTTCTTTTCCTCGATCGAGGTGTTGAGTTTGTTGGGTGAGATCTCGCCACCTTTTGGTGATTTTTGACTGTCCCCACTCGCACCATTGAACACAGGGTCTTTGCTTGCTTTAGCAGGTGTAGTATCCGGCTGGGTTGGGTTGATGGGAGGAGTATCCATATGAGACCCAACACAACCATTGTTCTGACCATTTGAGCCATCACTATGCATCACTTCGGGGATATTTGAACTTGAATGATTATTAGTACTTGAAGCATTATCAACAATTGCATTCGGGGTATCCTTGTCCATCACAGAATTGCCTACTACACGATTTTCCACAACCGGCGCACTCGCTACATTGTCACTATTGGCACTTGATGATAAATGCGTTTCGCTTTTCGAACACGACGATGAGGTTGTATCAGCACTTGAAGTATCCACCACTGAAGAAGTTTGATCGCCTGCTACCACATTGCTACTACTATTCCCATCATTATCCGATCTTAACCTCTTCACTCGCCCCTTAGGAGGAGACGAAGATGAGGACGATTTCCTACGAGTCCTTTTCGTAGCAGGGGCCTGCTGTGGACTAGACTGTTGCGTTTGCATGAACTGTTGAAACTCATTTTGAAAGGCAGTGGACGAAGATGAAGTGTTAACCCCTGACGTGCCAGATGATGAGGTGTTAACCCCTTCCGCGCCATGTGATGAAGATGATATAGTATGAGCAGTTGTTGATGGGTTCTGAGCATTGGACGGAGGTGGCATTTCGGTTGCGGCAGTGGGGGCGTTTTGTGGAGAAGACACAGCGTGCGGGTTCGTTGCTGGGGGTGGCATAGAGCCATGGTTACCATTGAGCGATGGGATTTGTTGTTCCTGTTGTTGGGTATTGGCCAATTCCTGTGCGTTATGCCGTTGGATGTTATGCTGTAGTTTGCTGGCGAGTAAAGATTTAATGAGGGTTTGGTCGGTGGGTTTTGTTGACGTGTTTTGGGTGGATAGCGGTGGTGTGGGTGAGGGCGAAGGCGGAGTGTTCAGGTCGGATAAAGCGTTTTGGTCGACTTGTTTCAGCAACGCCTGAAATCAATAAGGGAAAAGAATGATTATTTATCGTTAAGTCATTTTGTCACAATACATTACATTACCTTAAAGGGAATCAAGCGATAGAATGATCATGCTTTAAACTATTTTCTAGGAGGTACACAAGTTCCTACACAAACCTAATTTATGTCCCTTGATATTGTCTTTCAACATTTGTATTTAACTTATAAATGCAAAAGATGTAGAACTTATATCTAAATCAAATCGCATAAGTTACCTGATGAAGCATGGGATGCTTGTTCGGTGGCGAGTGCGGTGGTGTAGGTTGAGACTGAGCAATCGTAGCAGCTAAAAATCGAACAAACAGTTTCACTGATTTAGCATATTTAGAATGAATTTATAGTTAAGTATAATTGTTTACTGTTAACTATCATACGCTCATTTGCAAAACCTTCAAATACCTCCGGTAATTTTTTTTTATTTATTTTTTTCTAAATAGATCAATGTTGATTTACCTTTTTTTAAAAAAAAAAAAATGATTATTTGCTTTAGATATCTTTATCTACCGATGTTGCTTTGTCACGGGAGACCTATTACACATTTATCACATTTACACACGCTTACATGGAGTAGGTTTAGGGGAAGGAAACTGCATGGCCGGAGGTTGGTAAGCGGGTTGTGGAGTGCCCTGGGGCGTACTCGGGCGCGGAAGCAATCGCACATTGCCACTACTCTGTGGGGTGGATGAACGCGTTGGCCCCATATGGTGGTTTTGTGGTGTGGGTACGCGTGGTGGTTGAGAGAAACTGCCGGTTGGATTTGGGGCGTTCGCTGATGCCGCGTCTGGGAAAATAAACAGGGATTTTTTTTTTAAATATAGAATCTACCGGAATTTGATCTCCGTTATTGTGCTTTTAGTATTTTTTTTAATAACAACCATAAGTGTGTCCTATTATTAAAGTTGTTATTCTTCTATGAAACTTACCAAAGGGCAAGGGTTCCATTCTTGGCTTGACCCCTTTAACCATCAAAATTGGGGCTGATCCATTATCCCTCTCAATTTTTATGAGGTCAACTCGCGGAAAGGTCATTCTGCAAAAATGAAATATAATTCAAAATATTAATTGACGAAGAAATGCCACTCAAAACTTCTTTTCTATTTTTCAAAAATAAATCTTATATGATCTCAATGTTTCCGTTTACCATTTCCTTTAATTTTCTAAAATCTTGTCTCTCTTAGTTTGTTGCAAAAAGAAAATCCGTCAATGAATAAGCATAAACTTAACCCTTCTTAAAAAAATACATGTACTTGCTATCACTACGCTTAGTCTAGGTTATCTAATAGCCATTGAACTCCTACCTGCATCAATCTCCAAAAACATATTTTATGAGCATAGCCCATAAGCAGGGGTGGAAATAAGATGATTTTCACACTCGCCAGACTGGCGAGTGAGTCAAATTTTACACTCGCCAGCGAAGAATCACACTCGCCAGGAGGAAACAAATATGCAAAATGAAAACCACTAAAATGTGAGCTCCCTAATTTTGTTTACATGTGGACTAAGTTATTTCTAAGAAAAAATAAGCGAGCGCCGAAGGCGCGAGCCGACAAATTTTATTGAATTATTTAAACCCTTCAGATTTAATAAACAATTTTTGGAAAATTATGTTTTTGACGGTAAATTTTACACTCGCCAGGCTGGCGAGTGAGTTCGAATTCACACTCGCCAATCGAACATTTCACTCGCCATGGCGAGTGTGGCGAGTGTTATTTCCACCCCTGCCATAAGCAATATATACTTTACATAAGCTTTCGTCAACTCGAAAGAATTCATATCTGCACTGAAAAAGGTTCTGTTATATTTCCCAAAAAACGACAATTAACACCTACCTTATAGCGACAATCATTTCGCGCATGTCAGGCACGCGATTGACACCAATCTTGCTCAACGAATTGAGATAGTTGGCGTAGATCTCCATCTTGTTGACCTGGCTGTTGACGTCCACCTCGTAGAATGCGTTCAGCCAACGGCATGTCATGGTTTGTGTGATTTCCTGGGAGACTTGCGGTGTTGCATTGGTTTGGGGAGCTGCCCGGGCTGAAATGAAACGACGGAAATCGGTTTACCGTTACGACAATGTCAAACGACAATAGGGATAGTATGTCGCTGTGTAATTATTGAAGTAGTAAAGGAACGCGGAATTTGAAGTATTCAGCACGGAAAATGAACCCTAGTTACTAGTGGGCTGCTTTCAGTTTCAATAGCTGCTAGAGGGCTTCTTTCAATTCCAATGATTTCAAATACTTTAAGAGCACTTTGAAGCGATTTTTAGCTTCTTTTAAAAGACACGACAGTCATCATTCAACCATAGGAGTCGGCCAACATACCTGGCGCCGGCGGTGTGGGCACGGCTTGTGGTCGTTTCATCGACGCTTGTTGCTGAACTGGCGTACTGGGCGCTTTCATCATATTCGGTCGATGAGGGGTAGTCGCCCCCGCGTGGTGGGATTGGTGCTGATGCGGGGGAGCCATGGGTATGCCTGCGGGTACATGTTCTACGACGCGGATGCCTTTGATGGACTCGGGGCCGTACGATTGGGCTTCTACGGTTACTAGACTGACGAGGGTTTCTGTAGAGATGAAAATTCGCAAGTTTAGCAGTGTTGAGATGATTAGAAGGCTATATTTTATTTTCAGTTTATTTTCAGTTTTCCGTTGCATTTCATTATCAAAATGACATCGGCCTTTATCTTAATGTCTTAACGAAAATGTTGATGAAATATACTTGAAACCTTACCAAATATTTTTGCCTATAGCTACAGTTACGATCTCAAATGACAGTATATTTTCCATCTATTGTAAAACTTCGTTCACCACCTACCTACAGCCCTCGATACACGGGCAATCTGCGTGGCACTGACTTCACCCAACTCGGATAACTGATACAAGCACTCCAATGTATACGCAATGAGCTGAATATCGTGCACCGTCAGATAGGACACAATGCGCTCGTATATCTCGCTGCACAGGGCGTCGTTGAGGGATTCGTCGTTGTGCGCCACTTGGCATAGACGCGAGAGAAGTTCCAGACCTGTTAAGAAGGAGAAACAGTTTATTAATACAAATCGCGAATGTACTAAAACATGCATCTAAGATCTAAATAATTATCATGAAGAATTGTTGGAAAGTGATGGTCTAGGTGATTTGAATGAAACAGATGACTTCAAAACTTTCACATTTTACAGAGAGAATGCGATTCTTAATATGAACGATTTTGTTTCAGATTCAGACCCTGGGTTGATTTTTTGCCTTTATTTTCATCCAAAGTATTTCGATTTTCATTTTCTGAAGTCAGCTGTTGTGTGGGCTTCTAAAGTCAGTTTTTGCATTTGTTACTCTCAAGAATGAGTAAAAATAAATCAGATTGCACCGCTATCAATAAATGTGCAGACAAATTGATTTATTCACTTACCTGTAACAACTTCAAATTTGTCGGCAGATAGAAGACACTGTCTCAAGATTGTAAAGAGGACCGTTTTCAGGTTGGGCGACATTGGACTGAGCTCCATCTGTAAGAACACAATAACATTTTCATTATTCAAATACACGTTACGTTGCACACGGTATGTAGCCTATATTAGAACAAGTTAGAACAACTTATTAGAACAAAGTGGAATTTTTCCGTTTGTTTGTTGTTGTTTTTTTTTTTTTTTGATGATCGATTCGAATAGACTTCTTTCAATTATCCATTTGATATTCAAATGTCGCATCTGTTTTATTTATTTTTGCAAATCTTAGGAATTGAGTCTTAACTTTGCTTGGATAGATTTCAAATGTCATAATAATACCTGAAGCCCGATATTTCCCAGTGTATCCAAGGCTAGCTGCTTAACGGAGTGGAAACTGCAATGAGCGGCGAGCACGATATACCTAAAATGGAATCAAAAGACATTGAAGTGAAATTTAAGAATATCAACAATCTCAAAGCGTTTTCGATAAATCGTTTTTATTTTTTCTACATTGATGTTTTAAAGATGTAGGTAGAGTCTAAAGCTTTATTACTGGATCCTTTCTCAATCAACCGTATTTGGTTATAATAATGGATTCACTATCTTACAAGTCAGTCAATAAATCACCTCAAAAATAACTCATTGGATGCGAGAACCTTCATGTTGTCTACTTCAAAAGATAAGTTCCGCAAGACCATTGAAACCTGCAACATAAAAACGATCATCTTAATTTTCAAACTCGCTTCTATTAAAACTTTATCAGCTGATCTTTACACGTTCAGAATACATGTAATAATTGCATCAGCAGAACACCGTTTAACACATCGGGACCAACGTAAAGAGTTAGGAAAAAATGTTCAGTTCAAGTATTAAACACATAACGATAGAACATGACATCAGGTTTCGATGTAAACGTTTCCAAATTCGCTTATAAAACCATGATTTCAATCGAAGCCGAAGACCTTGACATATGCGAGGATCAGTCATACCTGAATAACTCGCTGTCCCTCTTTGTCGTACATGCCGTGGTCGCGCTTAAGATTCAAGACACGTGACATCGGTGGATTGCTCTCGTCTTCTGGGCCCTCAGCTGTTCGCGAAACAAAGGATAGTTGGTATGCTCAATGCACTTACATACGAAAATAGCCAGTTTTATAGCAAGAGATAAGTATGGTCCAGTCCAGGGTGTAAGAATAGATTTGAACACCGATGGCCAAACCAAAACCCCATTAAAACCCTTAACTGCATTTTTAATGAGAAAAGATAGGAAAACACAAACATCAGCGGTTAATTATTGACAAAACCTTTATTGAAATCACGGATATCAAACGTGAAGCAATATCGGTTGTTCAAATAAAGCCTTCAGCTTACCTGTGTCGACATCTGGACATATCATTTTCCGAATTTTATGGTCCTCAATACTTTCCCACCAGAACTGTGAACATAAAGACATATATTTAAATTTATGCACAATATTTCAAGTAGCATTAACGCAAACTTTTTAAGTTGGAATTATAGCCTTAGTGATAATTCTATCTTTATCATCAAACCGTGTTACTCTAAAAACCTGTTTTCAACATTAATATTCTGAAATTGTTGATGTTACTTACTCTGAGGAAATTGTGTCCACTTGCTGGTTTCCAAGCCTCAAGGTACACATTTTTCATTGAGCCAGGCCCTGCTAACAAAAATGTTTGGTAATCAAGAATCCCAAAAATGATCTCCCACAATAAATTAAATTAAGATGAAAATATTTTAATATCAGTATATTCTTGTGTGAGCAAACCTATCCGACATTGAGAACCGAAATCTGAATGCTTCTTTGATTATGGAATACTTATTCGATATCAGCAATTAAATTACTTCCGAGAAAGAAAAAAAGGATTTGAGAGTTGCAAGGGGAAAAAATTTAGAATAAATAATGCGTGTACATTTCAATTATCCTTTCAAACTGACCTGTATCAAAGACACCAATATGCGCCAGCATCAGATTCACCAGATTGGGCGCCCGCTCCAAGTTAAGTGTATGTTTGCCCTCGCTCGACAGCAACGTGCAGATGTTCATGGCAAAGTCCACTTCATTTGGTAAACCGGAAACTAGAGCTTGCTGGATCTTGGTGTATACGTTGACGTCGCCGCTGCCATTTGGTTTTGGTAGTGCCAATGTATGCCTCATATAGTCTGCAAGAAAATAATGTTAATTATAAAAGGTGGTGATTAGACCTTATTTATTTTTAAACAATGAAATTTGTGCAGTTAATTTTCTTAAAGAAACCCCTTTATCATAGCACACCTCACAAGTGTTGACCCTTACGCCGCACTGTGAAATGATTTT
>LQRL01136056.1:0-23244 GCA_001703475.1 Hydroides elegans | reverse complement strand
TTAAATATTGCATACTTTAGTATCTTAATGTCTTTGCTTTAGGCTTAGAAGATTGATTCTTTAATCCATGGTTAGTATTAATCTTAACACTGAGCTAATCACTTTTTGCTTTATAAAATATATGTACTTAAGAATGGTTTATCGTGTTTCCGCAAAAGTAAGATTCATACTCAAAAATAGCATAGCAAATTATTCAAACGTGCTTGATAAATATTTGTTAAGAAAGAAAAATCTTAGAAGGCTTATAAGTGCACCTTTGTATCGAGATTAATTGAGCGAAACACTGAATTACATGAGTGCTTGACATTAAGTCATTGCATACTGTAAAATGTGTAGGCTGAGTGGCATTAATATAAAGTATTTTATATAAAGGTTCTATTCAAATGCCTTAGTAAAGAACTCTTATTCATACGTATTCAAGAAAAGCGACGGTGTTTTTATATATTTAATTGAATGTTCCATACTTCAGTGTCTCCATGTATTTTCCATATCCTAAGATCAATCCTTCAATTTGCTTCAAATATTACATTTTCAGGGTTGCACATAAGGATATTTTTACCTTCGCCAAGCTCTGTTTACCTTCGCCAAATTTGTGAAGGTCACAAAATCACCATCGCGTTTTTCCCTTTATATATTTTGACTTTTCTACTAAACCTGACCAATATCTATCTCGGGCGACTTACTTTTACAAATTAGTCGCCCAACTATGTTATGTCCCTACCAGATATCATTGGTCCACTTGTGCTATATAGCAGTACATGTTTACATCCGAAGGCGCGACCAAACTTTCTTAAGGAAATTTATAACCAAAATCATTTCTAGAGTGTAAAAGGTTTGCTAATAGGTATTCGGTGAACGAAAAATACAAAAATCATTTGCAAAGAACCATGGAATTAAATATCAGAATCAGACAATTACGAATTTTTCAGGGTGAACAGTCTCCAGCCAGCTTCGAATTCCCTGATTTTCCCTATTTTTCCCTGATCCAAGATTAGAACTGGCCCGATTTAAACAGGTACTTTATAACAAGCGATAGCTATATTTAGTATATATAAACTATCCAGTAGTTGACGTCGCCAGCCAACATTTAAAACAAAGCATAAGTGTATGCGAGCGACGAAGGCGCGTGCGATTTTTATTACCGTTAGATAAACCATAAAAATATCAAATAAATGCCATAACGAAATTCCCTGATTATTTTTTTATGATTTATGATGATATTCTCTGAATTTCTCAAAAATGTTGATATTCCCTGATTTGAAAACGGGATTTTGAAATTCCATGCTTTTTACTAATTCCCTTAGGCTGGTCACCCTGATTTTAACAATATTGGCAACAGCAAAAGATACACACGACTGGTACTTGAATGATGATGAATCCCTATTTAAAATATTTATTTCGAAATCAAATTCTAAATTATTGTTAGTAAATCGAGCGCCGGAGGCGCGAGCAAAAATCTACGCTTTGAATTTTTTTTACGAAAATATTTGTTCGACAAGATAATGAAATTGAACAAAACTTTACCTTCGCCAATTTGGCGAAGGTGTTTCGGTTCACCTTCGCCAAATGGATTTCACCTTCGCCATTGGCGAAATGCGAAGGCTTATGTGCATACCTGCATTTTACACTTTATGTTTTGTTAAATATGCATGCTAAAGAATAGTTTCTTATATTGTTGCTAAAACCAGCTTCATAATTTGAAAGCGTCACAATTGTCCATAGAAAAAAATATATAATTCATATATAGAGCTGTCATATTCAAAACAATCAGTGTTTCAAACTTATACAAAACTCTTCTTTCGAATTTGGATGAAAATTTTATTTCAAATAAATCAAGTTTAGTTTAAAAGCATTTAAATCAAGTGGAATAATGTTTAATGCCTATAAGTGTCTTAGATATAACAATTTAGTGTTCATCCTTGCACCATAGAGTCTTATAAAAATAATTATATCAATCAAGTAAACGTTTTAAAATAATTGAATAAATAATGATATTGCAAATTGGTTATAATATGCAATTGATGAAATGAATGTTATATAACTTTGGCTATGACACACTGTCGACCAAGAACTTCATTACTTAACGCTGGATAAATAATTATGAATAATTATCATGAGTCTTTTAACATAGACGTACTCATATATAATGTGGTTGGACTAGTATACCTAAACAACTATTTGTTATTCAAATCGGGTGTGTACTAATCACAAATGGATCCAAACTAATAGGTTGTGAAATTCCATAGCGTATGTGATGGTCATAATATATTTACATTGAGCCAATTTTCGTAACGGAATGTAATATGAAATGTTATTCAACATGATTTTGAAATAAAGCATATTTTACTTCTTGAAACTGAATTTTGCGAAATCTTTAAATAGAAAAATAAAATTTGTTTTATTTAAAGATGCAAATGTACAAATGATACAAAATAGAAGCGATTAAACACAATATTAAACTCTAATTTCAAATTGTATGGCAATTTCAAATTGTATGGCATATAATTTGTTAATAGCGTTTGTTACTCGGAGAATACAGTATATTATATAAAGTTTTTCTAAAACAATAATCCATGAAGTACGTTCAACTCAACTAGTCCTGTCATTTACAGAATATGATTTACGTAAATTAAAATTAGGATATAGGGCGCTATTTTCTGAAATATTTATCTTGTAAATTGAATAAACAATAAAAAGAAATCGTTGAATTAACTAAGAATATGGATAATTAAGTGCCGTGGTAATCTTAAACTGACACGATGCACGAACACACGTTGCTCAAAATGTAGTTAGAAACCATTTGGTTATAATGCGATATACTTCTAGTGCAATAACACTTTCAAATGATTTCTGAATTAGTGTTTGGTGCATATTCATATACAATCCAGATCTCGTGCTTGTTAGAAATATATTGAATTTTCGATGAAAAAACAAAAGGATCAATTTAATTTAGCTGCACTATAGAACACATTAAACAATTATGAAACAGTATTCAAAAACATCAATAACTGTTATGCTCAGCATTGCAAAGTTTTGTTGCAATCAAATGGTTAGGTATTCACGGCAAATGGATTATAAATGTCTTAGCCATACGCATATATCGATATCACAGTTCAGCAATATGTTGTTTGAGTCCCGTCAAGTTCATCGTACAGTTGCACTTGTGCGTTTTCGTAATATCTATATTCATTTTGCAATGTATCGTATTTGTTTGTGCTCATTAAGTTATTGTTTTGTACTGTTTTCGTTACATTGAATATATGCTCGTTTTCATATTCCGACAGTTGTGGATGGTCCATCGCACTTTCGGATGATGACCTATGGATGATTGTCTCCTTAGTACCGCTCATTGTTGCTTCAGTATTTTTGATAGGGTTTTGCGGTCCTTTGCCAAATACTATGTCTGATACCATATACGGACTTATTTCTATGTCAACGGATTTACTCCTATACCTTTTCGCCTGTTGTCGTGAATCAAACATGGGTGTTCCGTGGGTGACTTCTTCATTGCGTTTTGATGTTAGAGCATGCTCATCGCTATCTAATTCTATGTATGTTGGTACTCTGGATTCTGTACCGATGTTCAACAGAGTATCTGTCGAGTCTTGTTTTGATTTTATATATGCGATATTCCTGTCCCATCTAAAGTCATTGTCCTTATCGGAAACATTTCCTTCATTATCCGAAGCATCGCACGTTGCGTCTGATTCGTTTGCTTTCGTTCTTGATTCAGCATCTGTATTTAGTTCTGCCGACGTGGTACTTACTTTTGATTTCACGTCACTGCCTGTAAAGGATGAAACGCCAGATCGTCTAGCTGAGCTGTAAGCTGAATCCGCCTCGGTGTATGTTGTTCTCCTTGAATGGTTACTTGACAAAGCGAATTGTAGATTCACCATTGTAGTTGATGCATATGAATAATGACTTTGTCGTTCAGCATTTGCTGAAGATATGTCATTTGTATATAAATCTTGTTTTGGCTTATTCTTTGACGATGGATATTCACTGTTCTGCTTAGCATTATCTACGTTTTCATATAAAGCAAATCCCGCGTTAACATATAACAAAACTGGCTCACTAGGGTTAGTTTGTCCATTTTTTGTTTTACTTCGCATTTTAACATGAAGAAAAATGCACAGAACGAAGAACAACGCAAACAAGAGCAAGGCTGCTAAGATCCATGTTGTCATAGACACATCTATAATATACCAAAATTTGTGATTATAGTAAGTGTTGATACTTTGATATTGACATCATACTTCAATATTAACATATTAATTGGCATGAAGGCCTACATATATATCATTTTATTCAAACAATAATAATTCAAACAAATTGTTTATGATACCTAAATCGTCTGTGTCTTGTTTTCTATCACATTTTTCTCCCATGTACCCATGATAACAATCACATGTATAGCCAATTAATGTATTATTGCATCTTCCAAATTTGCAAAATTGGTCAACATGTCGGTGGTCGCACTGATTGATATCTGGAAGCATATAGTTTAATCCCTGGATACTAAATATGATAAGTTTGCGTCTATCATTAGTCGAGTATTGCTTAATTAATAATGATTAATTAAACATTAACTTGTATAATTCTACTCGGCAAGACGTCCACTAACGATGGGCGTACGCCCTACTTTGAGCCTTATGAAAGTTTTCCGGACGTCCTTATTCGTCTCGGATGTAGAAAACATGTTGCATCGACTTCGCGTCCGAGTCGGACGTAGTTATAATATTCTTCGGACACCTTGACGTAATAGGACGTTAGGAAAACTTCAATATAGATCCCAATGTAGGTCGTCCTCTCAACATTACGTCCAAATGCAACTTACTATTGACGACCCTTGCCAAAAGGGATCATAGTTGATTCCAAAAATATGTATCGAACGCTTAAATTTGAGTGCAATGAACTATTTAATGAGAAATAGTTTATTATTTTAATGCCTTTTGAACAATTGAATGTTTTTGATATATAAGATCTGGGTTGCCCTGGTATTCAGCACCTCATATTATGCAACACTACATTTATTGAGTCAAAAATTGTCTTACCCATATCCATTATATTGTGATTTAATGCAATCCAATAAAGCCGGAAAAGTTATTCTATGACTCAGCTCCGCGGAATCCAACACAGGCTTTACATGCATATCTCCTGCCTAATCCAAACTTTTTGAATTTGAGTTAATTATATTATGAGAATGAGGAAGTGAAAAGTAATAAAATGGCTTCTAGAATCGTGACGAACATTTCATTGTGTATTCAAGCTGAAATTTGAACATATCGTCAATGGAGGGCTTATCTAATGAAAAACACTTAACAATAAACACAAATCCTTTGCTTTTGACTCTAAAATCATGGTTAATTTATACATATAAAAATATGAAATTGAAGTTAAAATAGCTAATTATAACATGAACAAAATCAAATGTTATCTTATTTGCCATCTATTTCTGGTTTAAACCTTCCACCCAATTGATTATATTTTATTTTAACAGACTTAAATCAATGTATTATAGAATTATTTTTTTCGTAGGATAACTATTTTGCAAATCCATTGTTAACAATCACTCGGTTTACTTCTTGAGTAAAAGTGCTCAATTTATTTTGATGATCAGCTCAAATATCAAATGTTATCTTTGAATCTATCAGACATAGGTGTATTATTCATGAAATTGTAACATTGTTTTTTTTTTCGTATTGTATTCTTGAATTATTGTACTTTGGATGCCGTATCAAACGCCACAACAAACGAAAACTATCCCTTTACTTATCCCTTAATCATATATAAACCTAAATACGATTTTCCAAAATGCCACAGGTCATATTACGCCTTATAAATAACTGTAATTTATTCAATATATTTGTCACTTTACTGTAAGTTGATAATATAAGATACTTCGAGAAGGAGGTTGTGGATATTTGGAAAAGCAAGTATGAGAACCAATAGAATGACAAACAAGGCAACACATTAGTTATAGGACCATTGAGGTTATTTGTCAGCGAATGAAACAAGATAGAATTATATTTAACTAATTTCAAAACACCAACAATAAACAAATATAGGCATATGTAGGCGGTCACTTCCCAAACATATCCAAATCAGGCCAATAAACATGAACTGTTTTGCGAGCAACCCATATAAGGAGTTTATTATGCTGTTTGACCATGTATGCAGAACTATTGAACGACATCGTGTTTATGCATAAGAGATATTGGCTGAATAACATGCATTTTGTTTATTTGCTGTTGATAAGATTGTTAAAGAATTTTTTAAAAGGCATGGACAGGTGTGGCAAAGATCGGCTAAAAATACAGCGTTTTTAGATTTTAAAAATACCAAAGAACAAAAAAGTTATTTGAGATAATAGTGATTTGTTAAGAAATTTTATATGGTTTAATCAATTGACCCATATATTTTACGAAATAGTTTGGCCTTCTTCTGATGTTTTATATGTCTGAATCAGCCCTTGATTAATAAGGCATAAGTATGTGGTTGTGAATTATACTACAGAAAACTATATAGAATAGATTTGAATTGTTTACATACTATTTCAAAATACGAATACTTATCGTATTATTTTACTGCGTTTTCTTCATTGAAAATAAATCATAACATTTAGACTAAACAGTGAATTTTACATATATCGAACATGCAAATATCGGAAACACAGAACGCAATGGCAGAATTGATTCAATCAACCCATTTTTGTTGCACTGTGTCTGATCAAGTCATTTAAAATACGACAATTGCAGAAACTTGTGCAAACAGATTTCATAATATCGCTGGGAC
The DNA here is from genome assembly GCA_001703475.1 of Hydroides elegans. Taxonomy (NCBI): domain Eukaryota; kingdom Metazoa; phylum Annelida; class Polychaeta; order Sabellida; family Serpulidae; genus Hydroides; species Hydroides elegans. The sequence goes on along the minus strand of LQRL01136056.1, from coordinate 16,446 downwards.
TTCAGTCTTCAATCTATATTGGGATTTAATAATTAATTTGATTCCACGTGGATTACAGAAAATGTCGCATATGCCCATGCAATAAGACATTTGATTTAAGTGTGCAATACGATTTAGTTTACTCTACATTTACCGTGCAAATACTATAGTCACGATCTATGAAGAATGCTTCGCAACTTTTTCCTGGTAGATTAACACATAGTTTCAATAGGAACAGTTGACACATCAAATAAGTGCATGAACTAGAAAAGTTCAATTAATAAGTGCATTGAAGATATTTGCCAAGATTTTATGCAAATATAATAATGTAGCATTATGTTATGGTTGATTTATTTAACATTCAGAAAAATAAACCAACAAAAAGCTATATATTTGAAGCATAAACCTATATTTCAAACAGTTTGTTTTATTGTGCTATATGTTAACTATTTTTAACCTTTATGACTTTCTCATTTTTATATAGTAAATTCCATTGTGACTTTTAAATATATGTGTGATTATTAAAAGCATATTTTTTTCTCATTAGAAATGGAATCGCAATATATCTGTAAAAAATATTGTTTCTGATTTTTTTACGTTGCTTGAACAAAAATATGCCAATTCATATCATAAACGTGTATTGTCGCTTCGTTTTTAAAGGTTTGTGTGTGTGTGAATTTGTCATAAAGCAAACTTTTGAAATCATGTTTGTGAAGTCAAGTCCTTAAAAGTTACTCGTATGGTCGGGCCCTTAACTGTTGTTTTGTTGCTTTATTTTGTCCAACATAACAGTCTATTACAGCTAAAGCTAAATACAGAGTAAACTCAAAATTTCTAAATACCGAGAGACAGAGAATCATTATATTTGATTAAAGAAACAAATGCATTACGATTTCATCGGCCGTACATATATAACTCTCATTTAATTCATTGGCTTATAACACATGTACATGTATGAGTACAATTTGAGACCATTTTTTTTTTCATTACAAAATTCATAAATAGAATAGCAATGAAAATACTACATAACATATGCTTAGTTTTATTATAAAGAAAGCAAGACATATATCAGCACATAATAACAATATTACTTCAATTGCATTAAACAGTTTAGGTAAAACATAATTTCTGTAAACACAAACTAAACATTTATGTTTTTGCTAACGTTTACACCTACATGTAGTTATTAGATACTTAAATTCAGCCATATATACCGTGTAAATAACATATTGCAAATATGAATAGCATAAACATTTACGAACGTGTGTAAATTTATAAAACATACACACATATTTCTAAAACAATGTATCAAGGTTTTTGATTGTTGTTTATGCATAATACTATGTAAATGGTTTGATTACTTCCGCAATTTCTATTTACCTATTCGTATATGCATCCTTAAGCCTGGATAACATTTGCGTTTTTAAAAGCAAAGTTTGTGCTTACAGATGCATTCCTTAAGACAACAATTTCCATAAAGATTACATTCGAGAACACAAAATGCTGCGATTTAAAAGCAAATGTAACCCGGTTGTGTTGACCAACCTAAAGGATATATAAGGATGTGTAAAGGATATACATGTATATCCTAAGAATATACAAATCATAACCAATCCAAAACACATCACCTTCCCATATCCTTTTTAAACTGCGACGCGTCCTCTAACTTTCCACTAGCTTCACATCTATCAATTAAATAATTCAAATCCGCCGTGTTATGCACGGGGTCAACGCTATGTGACCCTGACCCATCCCCGAATGGTCCCATCTGTATTGTGGCGGATGTACGAGAAACAGTTCGATTATCGCAAACGTTCGTAAAAGTGTTCGTATTCTGGTTTGGTCCATATTGGGGGTATTGTGGAGAATCGCATATGGCGCTTTGGTGTGTGAAAGGGGTGGTTGTTATGTTGTGCTGAGCTTGAGATGGGATTTGATTATGTGCCGATTCAGGTGTTTTTATAATTGTGTCTGTAGGAGTATATGAGTCACATCCCGCATGGGATGGACTCGAGGCGGATTGTATGTCCATGGCTGTATTTGGTGATTGATTGTAATGAAATTGCTCAGTGTTTGCTAGTTCATTTGGCACTGTATTATAATTGTTCGGTTCATTTGCTATGGCGTTCGCACTTGTTGAACCAGTTTCGGCATTCAAAGCTGTGAGCGACTCAAAACGCGGAAACAGTGCCTCTATGGCGGGTTCCAAAGGTGGCGCTGACATGTCAATTGAGGAAGGCTGGGTATCATCAAAGGAAGGCGGAAGTGAAAATCCATTTCCGCTTACAATCGACAAATCACTGGTGAGCGATGATAAGTCTTGAACCAGTTGTGGTATTTGTTGATTATATGAGATATCTTGCGTTGATTCAATTTTTAACTGTTCGGGTTTGGTGTTCGTACTGCGGTCATTGAAGTGAGGTTTAGCTGCCCTGGAATTGAGTTTGTTTTGATCACGTTGTCGTGGTGTTATTGGCTCAGGGTGTAAATCGGAGAGTCTACAGTCACGCGACTTCAAAGTCTTTGTGTGATGACCGTCACTTTCAACCATCGACAAATCGAATCGATCCGTAGGTGAATAACAGGAAAAGTCACTGTATTTTCTAGGCGCAGGATCACGAGAGTTGGTTTCGAACGCGAGGCTTTTAGAACGCACCATGCTGGTTGGTGTTTGATAGTTGGCTGTTTCTGATGTACATTTCGTATTCTGCTTCGTTTCGAATGGACACTCATGTGATCTTAGTTTCACATCTCTTGAGATGTCACGCGATCCCGAAAGCTCGCGCCAATATTCAGAGTTGGCGTTAAAGCCAGATGCCGTTCCATGCGATCGATTCGGCATCGATTTATAACTTTCTTTGAGACTGTTGGAATACATGAACGTAGAACTATGAATGCAACTCGATTGACTCTGCGTTGAAACCGCTAAGCTTATATCATCCTCATTCTCTGATGGCTGTTCCGACATGCTTAGTCGTTTTGTATCATACCACAAATCCTCATCGTTCAGCGGTTCCGGACCAATATCGATCTCACCATCTAAATATAAATCAATCAGATGTTTAGAACAGTAGCCCTGGGATCCTGATTTGGCTCGTTTGCAGTCCTCTATGGTACACTCACATAAATTGATTAGGCCACCGGTGTTGCTGTTGGTTTCTACGGGTACTAATTTCAATATTTCGTCAGCGGTCATTCCGGCTCGTGCTCGACGTTTGCGCTCCTTGAGAGCTTCGCTTGGTGGTCGTGATGTCATATCTACCTCCTGAAAACTAAACGTAAAACCGATGCTTTAAATTGATCATGCGTAATACACTTAAGATGTAAATAAAACCGAGGGAATGGTTTTTTCCCTTCTTTTTTTCTTGTAGTTAATCACAACAATATCCTTGTTGTTTGTTACTCTTTTTTGGTTAGCATTTTTATAGTCAGGGGTGCATCTCTACCCAAAATCACACGGTCGCACTCGCGCGGGCAAAATTACATTCGTCAAATGACATCACATTCTAAATACGAACGCCGAAGATGCGAGCGCACATTTTGAAGGTAGACTTCTATTCGAAAATAAATGTTTATTGCATAATATGAATTTTCATCCAATTGACATCCACACTAGAATTCATATATTCACAAGGTGCATCCTTGTAATAGTTATGCTGTTGATATGATAAACCGTTCACATTTTTTAGAATAAAGTAGAGTGAGGAATCAGTTTACCGTTAAATTTTAGCGAAGTTTTCTAAACAAACGTTTATATAAAATATAATTGTTTGATATTTCACATATATTTTTATATCGTAAGGTAGGTTATTCAATTGACCATCGATTCCGTAAAGCTTATGGCTGAATATTAAACAGAAATATTTTATTGCATTTTTCAACGTAGACAGGTGATATTCTAAGGCTGGATTCAGTTTACCGCCACTTTACTATGTAAAATACTTTAGTCTGTTGTATGAGGTAATAACACTCTTTTTGGTCTTTTATTTCAACTTTTTATTTTTCAAAAAAGATTTTAATTGCTTTAGATAAATATATCATACCCATTTTGTCCATTTTGTACTACAGTCTGCATTTGTAAATGCATGAATGGGCCCTTCGAAAAAAGTTTGACAGTAATCGTCCTATTGCGGGATAAGTGAAGAAGAGCTACATTATGGTTTTAAGACACTAAATCGAACTAACATCAATGCATTTTGAACCTAGAATTTTATTGCACAATCAAAGTAGAACTAAAACTTGAGAAATATTTTGTGATCGCCATCACCAATAGAGCAAGTATGGTATAAGTATCATAAACACTGTATAAGTAGACTGTATAACAGGAGTACCCAACGAAAGATTTTTAGAAGTGCGTCTTATATGACTTATTTTGTTATGAAACGAATTCATTTGCAGCTCAAAGTGGTGAAATATTATTCCTTTAAGTGAAAACTGTATTCGTTGTTTGCCAGCCAGGAAAGCCCGAAAATCGTTGCCAGCAAAACACAGCCAACGGAAATAGATACCCGTTATGCTTCATGTCCATCTAAAAGTCACCAAAATTCGTATATTCCCATGTTTTAGTCCTAATCTGCTCAAAACGTAGTTAATTTCATGTCATGATTGCATCTTATGAACCTTTTTTCTTGATATAAAACAAAACGGAAATTGTAATATTTATTCTGTTCTGTGAAAATTCCAGCAAGGAAGATATCAAAGCAGAATAGATATTTCATCGAATAAATCGCTGGGTACTCCTGTGTATAAGCTGGACTAGGCATAAGTATGTTAGAATTTGATTGAAAACCAGTAGAAAATGCCGTTTATTATAAACAGTGAAAATATAGATGAATCAACAATAAAAAATGGTGTCATAGCTTGCAGTACTGAAACATGTTCTAAAAAGATTATAAACACTGATATATTATAGTCGTAGCGATTTAATTTTACAAAGAATGAGGCTCATATGGTCAATGTGTATGAATATCAGATTTTGCAATACACTTTGTTCACATTAGATGACGATATACTTTGTTATTCTTTATTCATATACAAGTGGTGGTAAACTGATCCCTGCATTAACAGTTCATTCATTTCGATTGAAAAATTATTTAAATTATTTTTGCTCATATTTGGAATATAACAAAACTGTATGTTATTTGTAAATGAACAACCTACCCACTGCTCAATTTCCGTCTCGGTTATAATTCTTATAAAGATTTTGTAGTTAATGATTTCGCCAAAATCGTCAAAAGTTAACGGTAAACTGATTCTAGGCTCTACTATAGAAACTTGACGAATATTATGCTATACAAAAGCTTGCATGTTCTGTAAACACATACTTGTTTTCACGTAAATCTAGGTCATGGTTTAGGGAAACTACCTTAGAATTGTGTCAAAGGATAATAATAACCATAAAATGAAAACATTACAGAATTCGCTTATTTGATATTATATATTGATTGCAAAAATATTAAATTCAAGCTATAAACTTACATTTTCTTTGCCACTCTTGGATCCAAACTATATTCAAATTGTTCACATGAATCAATCGTTCCTTTTTTCAACGTTATGCTTCTTTCTGTTTTCGGATATCTTGTGATGATTTGTATGAGCACATTTTAAAGATACTAAAAACTGTTTTCTATTGTCTTTCTATTGTATTATCATTTCTTTTAATGTTGGTTTTTGGTGAGACTTATGTTCCTCCTTTTAAAACTGATTTCAAACACGAATAAAGAGTCAAATAAAACGTCTCCTCTTTTGAAGAACAAGCTATATACAGAAATATATTCTCTAGGTTAAGTACAGAAAAGAGGTGCATTACCTCAAGTCATTTAGCTGTATGCTGTGCTCTTATAACGTTTCTTTATTGAAGCAGTTAGGGAAACTACATGTACATTATAATCATCGTTTCAAGACCGGTGTATGATATCGGTGAAATACCGGTGAAAGATAGTGTGGTGAATTGAAGGTATAGTACGAAGGAAAATTATTCCTTTGACTTTGAATTTCAAACCATTCTTTAGAAATACATTCAAAAGATATATTTTGACAATAATTCTGAATATGTATGGCTACGACTTTTCATTATAAACATATATGGTGATTTTTGACAATAAATTTGAATATGCATGTCTACGACTATGAATTATAAACATTTATGGCCAAGAGTAATGTGCTTCAAAATACCCATTAAATGTATCGCGGCTCAATGTATGTTTGAATTAGAATTCTCTTGCTATGAAGGGCTTTGAAACCATTGAAAGATTCTTGAAAGTCGTCTTCCTAGTTTTTTTACGGGTTTAATAAAAAATATTATTTTTTAATTTCGATTCAACGACTTTATGTACATTTTTAGTAATTTCAGAATATGGACGGATTGATTAATATATACCTTCCTTTTAAGTGACTAAAAGAGATTAAAAATTATGTTAAGGGGTCTGGTCACAAGGGAAGCTTTTTGAGCATATTTATCCTAACAAACTGATAGTTTTAAAATATTTATATTGGTAAAATCTAGAGGCGTTTTCTCTTAAATTACAATTAGGAATATAGTATTAATCACGATTCTAATTTAGATTATGATAAAAAAAAAACTGGGAAAAACTACCCGTGTGGCCAGGCCCTTACTCAGGTCCATTTGGCCTTATTGAATGAGTGAGAAAAATCTTCTTTTAAGTGAAGCTTTTTATTGTGACAATTATTTCAATACCAATCACAATGGAATATGCAACTAACACTCCCTTGGAAAAACAGTGAGGTACAATAAAAAAAAACATGCAACAGGGACACAATATAGAAATATTTAAAAAAAGATAATGCACACAATCATTTGTTTAAAATCATTTATTTATCTAAATTATATCATCATTAATATAAATTAGTCAATTTGAATAAGCGACAAGATCAAAACTATAATATGGCAGTTACTCAGAAATAAGCGCTTTACATTAAAGCCCATATATCAAATAAACGAAACAACAAATATATGAGTAATTTTACAGCCACATTTTAGAAGAGCACCTTACGAGCTGTTCCCCGAAAAAGCTGTTCCCCACCAATTTCCAGCTGGCTTGGAAATTTCGAGAAAATTGATTCTAGCTTGGAGATTTGAACGATTTGAGGAACACCTTTTTTATAAATTCTTAATTTTCACAATAAGTAAAGAGAATAATGATTTCGAAATTGATTAAACTTGCTTACAATTGTATAATTAACTGTAGTTTATAAGATATGATACGTAATTTGGTTATATTCAACACTTCAACTTTCGCAAAAGGTGTTCCTTTTCTGCTCCAAGCTGGCTAGAAAGGGAGGAACAGCCCAGCTGGCTTGGAAGCAAGGAACACCTTTTTGCAAAAATTTAATGTTCAAAAACAATTATTTTGTGGTTCTTCGTTATCGTAATGTTGTTTTAAGTTGATTTTACAACTTTTTGAAAAATATTTCGTGGGGTGCCCTTCATTTTAAAACGTTCATGTACTTACATGTACAATTACTGAGACATAATGTATATGTATGTGGTATACTCTATGACAAATCAATACTAAAGATACGTTAAGTATATTCTAGTTGCCATTGACTACCAAACAAATGGGACGGTTCTTGACTTCTAAATGAATGGGGAAGTCATCGATATGTTTAGTTCTTGGCAGTGATTTCCCTGAGAAACACGAATATTCATACAACTCTGACCTCAAATAAATCTAGGCAACAACAACCCTTATCATGTTTGGTTCTATTTTTTCTGCAATACACAAATCCTGTCCGAACTGAAACTGTATCGTGCAACTAAAACTTGGACTATCTGATTGTTTATGAAATGAATATGACGTGTTCCCACAAAACCCTTGTGTACTATCGCAAAAACTACCACTCTCAGTTTGGGCCGCAATGTCACGCTTATCTTCTCTGTAAAAGGATGAATGGCCGGTTTCTTCCAGCGAAAGTCGCTCTGTCCGTAATGGCGAATCAGTTTGCGGTTGGCCACGAACGCACTGTCGCGAACCACGAAACATATCCCCGTTGGTGACATGGTTAGTTGGTATGTTGTCATTTTCACGCAAATCTAGCGAAAATTGAGTTTTAATTTCGGGAGTTTTCTCACATTGTGCATAATTTCCAAACCGGACGTTTCGCGTAGACGTCATGGGCGTTTGTGCAGCACGTGGTTCGGGCGATATTTGAAAATAATCAGTTTGCTGAACACGTGGTGTGGGCGATAATAAGGAATCATCAACTTTGTGCACTCCGCAGTGATCGATATCCAACTCACCGGCTCTAAACAGCGCAATGAGATGCATAGTACAATAACCAGAAGTTCCACCAGGGGCAACTCTTGTACATCCGGTCATGCAGCATTCCGTCAAATGAATGGCATTTTGACTTCCTTGGCGACCGTTGCTAGGGAGTAACGCAAGCACCTGGGCGTCGGCGAGGATTTGACGCAACTGCTGGCGTCTCTTGATTGCAGCAATGAGTTGAGTATTGTGGCCATTTCGAGTCATTCTAAGAAAACAAACATAGTATTCTGAATATGTTGCGTTCTATGGTGTGCACCATGACTGAACAATATTCATAAATGCATAGAGTAAAAGCTATATATAAGGCCAGGCTACATGCTATGTTTTCCCAGCTTTGTACCCTAACAAACTGTGATTCAAGATATATTACTTACAGGGAATCAAATACGCGTAAAGCTTTTAAAAAACGCAACGAGCATTTTGCTCCGTTTTTTTCTAAGAAAGAATACATTGAAACTTTTGGCTCGTCATGATACCAAAAAAAGCTCGAATATGTTTCCCATGTAACAGGCCCTTGAAATATGTAATTAAACCAATTTAAAGCAATATATTCGACAACAAATAAAATCATAGAAATTCATCATATAATCAGGTTGACTTTATTTTGTATGAAGATAATGCAGATATAAATGTGATGTACGCTTGGCAATAGCATTATGCTACGTAATTTAACAAGTTTAATTCAATTAAAATGTAAAGTGATAAAAAATAATAGTTCTTCTATTATGTTAATGCTGTTTTTTCTCATTACCTTAAAAGAATAATTGTTGCTTATGAATAATGTTCGATAGTAATTTCGTTCCAATATCTGCGACTCCGGCTAACGTTATATTCGACAATGCTTAAATTTAACTTTATCCTGATCTTTATATACAAATGATGTTGGTCACACTTTCGTTCGGTTATTTTAATATTTTCACTTTCACGAAATTTCTCAAATAACATACCTTTAACTGAAAACTATGACTAATGCTTCGTGGAGGTTGAATATAACAAGGTATATAACCGATCGGCCATGGGTAAAAGTCCATGATTACGTCGATGCTTCACGTTGGTAAAGTACGTCAGTTCTAACACTGGGATCCGTGAAGAATGTTTTTCTTTATTTTTGTCCCTCTAGAAAAGCGATCATTGTGTGAGGACATGAACGAACTTACATTGTACAAGCCCCTTATGAAATACATTTAGGTAATGTACCGTTTCTGTCATATTGGAGTATTTTGTTTTAAGATGACGTTAGCCCCTATATATTTTTCAGTGTTCTTTCCCTTTGAAATAATATACATGAGCATATGCGTTAAAATATGCAGTATATAATCTAATATAATAGTTTTATTCAGGTTTTGATTCTAAAAATATTACCGAGAGCTGACAAAAATCATTGGTACTTTTGAATAACTATGTATTGATATATTTTTGTATGTTTGACCCTTATTACGATGAAATCACTTTGTATCATATAACTTGAGACACATAAGAGGATTTCTAAGGAAAATGATCGACGAATTGTCAGGTTTACATGAACCATATATAAAGATAAACATTCGCATTTTTTGAGTGAGATGAGATGATTTCATTACTCACAAAATCATTTCGATTTTAGCGAAACTAGAATCGCACTCTAGCGAACGTAAAACTGTGAAATGACTCGCATAATGTGAGATAACTAGTTTTAAGCTTTTAATTTTTACGAGCACGCGCTTTCGAAATTTCCTGCGATACTACGAAATTCAGAGTAGGCCCTAGAAGTCTAAATATAGTCGCAGCGATATTTTTTGCTTACAATATTTTCGCAGAAAAAAAAATCGCAAGTGTATGTCCGTACCATGAATAGGGTCTATGGGCGACGAATTGCCCTTCACTTCATTAATTGAAATAAAAGATATGTTCAGATAGCAGGTTTTATGCGAATCTACACGTGTCTCTTTTACATGAGGAAGTATGGCGAAAGCCAACAAAATTGACAGCGAAACAAGTAGACTCTATTGATCTATGTTTTTATCTCACTTATTTTTAAATGTACTTCTGACTCATGCAAGTATATGTCTATAGAGCATTGTTTTAACAATCATTCTAAACGTTCAAAAGCATCTCTGCAAAAAGATAATATGCAAACTGCAACCTACATGTACTATCGCAATAGTTAAATAACAATTTCATAAAATTATATTCTACACTTTTTTTTTCAAATTGTATATCCTCTTTCTAGTTACTTATAGCTTATATATTTGTATATTGATTAGTTTCAAAATCATAATTATGACGAAGAATAAATCCAGTAAATGGCCGGACATTAACAACGAATATGTTACATCAAACGAATTAAACATAATATTACATAAACATTTTATATCAAGCGAATTGTCTTTTATAAATCCTGATAAATAACAATTTGAGCATTAAAACGCCGCATAACAAGTTTATATGGTATACATGTATTAGAAATTCTATATAAATATATTATATACATTTCTAGAAGGTATTGCATTCGATATTGCTACATATTCCTTAGAATACATACCATTCAAATTGAACTAAATACACATTTTAAATGCTTTTCAAGTGATTTTATTTCAAGTCATCGACAGTCGCTTTAAGAACAAGGAAAATATGTGTAAAAACTCGTTTTTGGACTTTATGGTGTCGGACCAAGCAATGTCCGAACAGCTCATTTTATGTTTTTATCGAGAACATATTTGCTATAACGGATGATCCCGCGTTCAAATAAATCGTATCAAAAGGAAAAAAAGAAAAAGTGATTTTGACGGGTCAAACACTTATTTGTTTATATAGCATTAAATTTATGTTTTACGAATCGAATACGGTTATTTTACCCGTGTACCGCCATCTATATACATGTATGTCTATTGGCTATTCTCATATCTCAGCGCGGTTAGATCCTGTGTATTGGGCGAGCTATACGTTGCTACACTTGCATTAGAAAGCGGGCTATCCACCCGGGCAGTTTCAATTTCCGAATACCCAAGTCGCTTCACCACAGTATCATCTGGGCTTAACCGTGACCTATGCACATCGCGGTTTTCGTGTTGTTCTCCCGGTGGAGACACATTATTCACTGGTGTCCAAGGACGATGGGCACCATTTGGATAAACCACGTAACTTTGGGAACCATCAGGACTGCATTTCGTAGGTGTATGTGTGGGTGATAGCGGTTGGTTGCAGGGAATTACAGGCATGCTTTGGTCTGGGGATAGCGACACATGGGCATGTTGAATATTATCAGGTGTGAAGATCGTTGGACTTTGCTCAATTTCGGTGGTGGTGCTGGGATAGGTCTGTTTCACGGGTGTTTCATGCACATCCATATCTTCTAAAAGAGTGGTTATCCCTGTATGAGAACTGGACTCCCCTGGTCTAAGCGTACTAGAAGATGAATCAGTGATCGCACCAGGTGTATTCGTAAAAGGGGCGTTCGCATTTTGCGATGACCGAGAGATGATGTCACTGAACGATTCAAACTGATTTTCCACGCAGCTCGGTATTGTACTTTGACCCGGATCGGCGTTCTGTGGATAAGGCGGCGGTTTAGGATTTTTCGTGCCGTTATGAGTGGCGTTTGACATGGTTGGGTCAAGGCATGGATGTGGCATGGTTGGATGCAATGAGGCGTTAGATTTTGAATAAGGCAGCAATTGGGCTGTATTTCCGATAGTACCGATGTCACAATTGGAAGTATTGAAGCTCTTTTTATTCATGTCCATTTCCTCCAAATCCCTTGTTAACCCAGTGGGTGAGCCTAAAGCCCCTTGACCATGCATGGGTGCATTACAAGATGTCGTAGTTTTATCGGCCATAGTACAGTTTTTCTTAATCTTAAGTGATCGCGGGGGCTCGGGTTGCGGATGGAGAGAAGCGTTCGGCTGCAGTGACATAGCATCTCTTTGTGAGTTAAGGGACAAGCGTTGGTCTTCAGTGGACGCTATGCGATCATAAGGCGTCCGTCGGTTGACCGAATTCCGTCTAGTTTTTACATTGCCCTTTGTGGTTATATTCTTTGGAACGACTTGATTCGAGAGACTTGAGCCATCATGCTCAGTTGAGGTTTGTCTCCTTGTTTTCACACCTTGATTATTGGTATTCGGTATCGATATAAAGCGAGAGTTTATCGGGCTGGTTGGATGTAGACTTGCCGATCCTGAAACTTCCGTATGATGTGTGTGGGTTGTCGATGTGGATATAGATATGTGGTTATTGTTGTGGTTATATGATGCGTGCCTGGAAGAGTGGTTATGTATGTGGTTATGTGACGATAAAACAGTTTCCTGTGCATATCCCGTTTGACGGTTTATATCAATCTGACCGCTTCGGTATAAATCGCAAAAATGACGCGAACAGTAGCCAACAGTTTCCTGGCTCGCAAGGCGTTTACATGTTTCGTTTTTGCAATCGTTCAACTGCGCTAGGCGACACTGGTTGCGGGGGTTTTTGTTCAGTTTATTAAGAATGGCACCGTCACCTAATTGGCTACGATCCTGTGCTTGAGCCGCAAGTCGATTTGACCGCCTTGTTGTTTCCATGATTTATCTCATTTAGATAAGGTAATGTTGGGGCGCCTTGTCCTGCAAACAATATGATATTGTTAGGATATTTGTTTATTTAAAATATACTTTCAAATGATGGTATATAGAATATGATATAAAATGGTATAAATGTAAAGTGTGTGTTCAGTTTTGGGAGAAATGCTAGTAAATCTTAAAGAACTACTCTATTTCTAAAGTATTTTCAACTACGCTACCAACTTATCGGACGTCGAAAGGACGCTGCTCTGATTCGCACGCGTACGTAAGGAAGACGTTCACCAAACGTCGAGGCGTGAAAGGACATTTGGGAAACATTCATATGTGTTACAATGATAGTAATTTCGACTCCAAACACGTCGTTATCTGGACGACCCTAGCCGAGTTTCATTTAATTGAATGGTCTATGGTTTTAAGCGATACATTATATTTCAACAATGAACGTGACATAAAAAATATTCGAAAATAGCAAACACTAGCTACTAGCAGATTATGTGACCATGCCCTAATTAAGCGAAATTATATGCTGATATAGTTGAGTTAACACAGTCATGTAATCGCATTTAATATGATTCAACTTCCTATAATAATTTACATGTACATGTAGAAACTATGAAGTATCCCAATATCGTGTATTGCGGATCAAAGTGAATAAGATAATGTTACCTTTGAATTTAACTGGTGATTCAGTTTTTATCCTTTGAAATATCCTGTTTATTCGACTCACCCCTAACTTATTTTACCCTTGAATTCTACATGAACGATGACACATTCTATTTCTTCAGTCAAATCACAAACTGGTGAACTACCTTCCAGCATGTTTTCCAGAAGTAAAGTCCGGAGGTTACATGGGCTTATAATCTTATATACAAGTAGTCTATATGCATTTTTGTTTAATATATTACATTACGTCATTATTTCCGTTTTATCAAAAATCATTTTTGGCATGCTGTACTGTTTAACCTAAAACGAAAGCACATTATATCAGTCAGTGCGAGACTGACATTTTACATGTATATGTGGCAGCGAAACTTTAATTTAAGCGAAACTATAGTTTCGCTAGCGAAAGATTAATTTCTCTGATGATGTTTTAAAAAATTGTCTATTTAAGATTCTTTTACAGCCATAACTTATGATTTTGCCTCATATGATTATGTTTCATGTATCTTTTGATCCATTTAAGTGTATTAGTGACATAAAGCCCACTTCCCGAGAGGATTATCTGTGAGTTGAGTCATGAACTTAACTCGGGGAAAATCAGCTTATTTCAATTACATCATTGAGTAGAACTCAATAAAAAGCTTTTGATTGATGGGTTAGATGACTAAGTACTAAATTGCTTTACATGTGTATAAGATAAACTGTAATAAAATGCCTTATATATCAAATTACGACAAAGAATACTTACAAAATCCGAAAAATTAATCTTTCGCTAGCGAAATTAAAGTTTCGCTGAAAATTAAAGTTTCGCTGCGACATATACAACACAATGTACCGATCAATCAATGTAAACACAATGCTTTTCAGGCCCCAGAAAGTATGTCACGGGCCCAAAATAGCTACATTATGTAATAATCAAGTAGTTATTTGTGTATGTTATAGTAAATCCTAGAGGTTTGAATATATTTTTTCCCATTATAGAACCTTGAGGCAGTTTTACGGTCTGATAGTGAATGTTTAATACATGTTTAATATATAGAATCGTACATGTACATTGTATATGGCTACATGTATAACTAGAATCTACTGTAGCCTTATTCACATCGCAAATGAAAACCAATCGTTGTTCAAAGAGCTCTATGTTTATTTGTTTCTTGTTTCCATGTATGACAAATCTATTATCTTTGTAATATTTCAACACTATGTAAAACTATTTTTTGCGTTATAGATAGCATTTATAACGCTGTTCAAAACAATTATCAAGATTAAAACTCAACTTTAATCAGGACGTTCGTTGGATTGTCTCTTTTCATATATTAATAAGAAACATGTATCTTACAAGTGACCCAGAGTGTTCGATATGTTATGGGTTTTATACAGCAAAATAACAACCATAATATTTATCAATTTCATGCGGACGGTGTGAATATGAAATTGACCTTAAATAATTGCATGTAAATGTAGTATCATATCAGTAAGTAAAATTATATGAATGAATCAAGCCCGACGTTATATCAAAACGACACTCGCGTTTCAATAATACATCTTAGTTGAAACTTGACGACTATATACGTTGCATTGCATATTGAGTCCACAAATATATGTTTTCATAATGATTCAAAGCCATTCCAATGAATGATGGATAAGGATTCAATTGCACAGAATAATTCTTAAATAATTTCTTTTTTTTTCTCAAAATAATAGGATTCGTTAGAAAACATCACGAAAATACTAAATAAAGAAACAAATAAAAATCCTCATGACCCCACATCCATCTGCCCACACTTGATTTATCAACAAACGAACATTTTTTTTATATACATTACAATAGAATTTGCATGTTTTATCATTACAAAACGAAAGTCGAGATATAAATAGCATTCTTAATTATTAAAGCATTTATAAATAATATACAATTACATGATAGTCTAAACGTAAAAATCGAAATAGAATGTTCTTGTATTTTTTTAATATCCAATACCTTGTAAAGTAGCTCTGTATATTTCTGTGACTCATTTTGTATAAACAAAACATATATAACTGTGAAATAGTGAAATAAGTTTACTCTTATCACATATAAATCGTATTTATGTACAATTACACAAATCATCAGATCTGAAGCTCAACAATCAATTCAACAAGCGATTCCCTTGACACAAAACATGCAAAATGAAAAACGTACATACAACGTAGGACAAACACTGGTGGGCTGACTTAGTGTGTAGAAATTTCGTAGAAATTTTCAAAGGCCAATGTAACTCATATTGATATGTTTAACATTACACAGAGCTTTTAATTAACAAAGAATACTGATATATTTAAATTGAATATAATCAAAGCCAGCCACAATGAAATACCTTAAACAATTATTTGGAATTAAACAATCCAATATTGTCCGATATGCTACACCCCAACAGTCTTACGTGTACTTCGGATAGCTGTTCTGATATGGGTGAGAAACATGAGATTTTCTTCCGCATCTTAACATTCTTTACTTTTCCAGTACACTTTTTCCATCTACAGTCTTACCCGCTTATCTCGTCAGATGTTAAAATGACGAGATAGCCGGTTGGCGAGATATCCGAGTTCAAAAAAGCATATATAAATGGAGATGGGGATTCGAAAAAGTGACAAGATAAACGGGTACGAGATAAGCGGGTAAAACTGTATTCTCAATAGATTTTTAAAATAAATTAAATACATAAACAAATAAATACCTCTAGAGTCTCTGCTAAATCAATCACACGAATCTAAAACTTATTCGCGCAATCATTCTTTATTTTGGCTTTAGCCTGTAACAACCGCTTTAATTCAATTCCATCAATTGATAAGCTGATAAAGGACAAATACAGTATACAGTAACCGGTAAACACAGGCATTCGCAAACACTCATCCAAACCCCATATTAGACGTTGTTCTTGAACACGCGTTGAACATAAGGCTCTTCCTCTACCTCCTAAATTCCGTCACCCCTCACCCCC